>JAUMJL010002415.1:0-48327 GCA_033558185.1 Dromococcyx pavoninus | reverse complement strand
ATTCTTTGGTTTCCCAGCCCATTTTGGGGTTCTTCGATCCATTTTTGGGTTCCTCAGTCCATTTGCGGCCTCGCAGCCCATTTTTGGCTTTCTCAGTCCATTTTTAGGTTCCTCATCTATTTTTTGGTTTCCTCAGTCATTTTAGGTTTCTCCATCAATTTTTGGGTTCCTCAATATATTTTGGGTTTACTAAGCCATTTTTGTGTTCCTCAAGCCATTCTGGGTTCCTCAGTCCATCTTTGGGTTCCTCAATACATTTTTGTGTCTTGCAGCCCATTTTTGGGTGCCTCAGCCAACTTTTTATTTTCCCAGTTCATTTTTGGGTTCCTCCGTCCATTTTCGGGTTCCTCAATGCATTTTTTAATTCCTCCGTCCATTTCTTGGTCCCTCAGCCCATTTTTGAGTTCCTTAATCTATTCTTGGCTTCCTCAATCCAGTTTTGGGTTTCCCAGGCTATTTTTGGTTTCTCAGTCCGTTTTTGGGTTTCCAGCCCATTTTTGGTTTTTCAGCCCATTTTTTTTGTTTCGCAATCCATATTTGCTTTCCTCAGTGCACTTTTGGGTTTCTTAGCCCATTTTTGGTTTCCTCCAATCCAGTTTTGGGTTCCTCAGACTATTTTTTAGTCCCTCAGCCCATTTTTGCTCTGTAATTCCATTTTTGGGTCCCTCAGCCCATTTTGGAGTCTTCAGCACATTTTCAGATCCCGCAGTTCATTTTTGGTTTGGTCAAACCATTTTTGGTTTTCTCACCTATTTTGGTTCCTCAATCCATTTTTTTTTATTCTCACGCCATTTTTGAGTTTCTGAGTCTATTTTGGATTTCTTAATCCTTTTTTGGGTTCTTCAGTCCATTTTTGGGTTCCTCAGCCCTTTTGTGAGTTCCTCAATCGATTTTTGGGTTTGTCAGCCTATTTTTGGGGTTCCTCATTGCATTTTTGGGTTTCCTCAGCCATTTTGGGGCTTTTCAGACCATTTTTCGGTTCTTCAATCCATTGTTTGTTACTCAGCCATTTTTTGTGTTCTTCAATTCATTTTTGTTTTTTTCCAATCCATTTTTTGGTTTCTCAGCCCATTTTTGTGTTCCTCAATGCATTTTTGGTTACCTCAGTCCATTTTTGGGTTCCTCAATCCATTTTTGGTTCATTAAACCATTTTTGGGTTTCCCAGTCCATTTTTGTTTCCTCAATCCATTTTTGGGCTTTTCAGACCAATTTTGGGTTCCTCAATCCATTTTTGGGTCCTCAATCCATTTTGGGTGTCCCAGGACATTTTGGTTTCCTCAGTCCATTTTTAGCTTTACAATCCATTTTTGGTTTCGTCAATCTATTTTTTGCTTTCCTCAATCCATGTCTTGGTCACTCAGCCCATTTTTGGGTTCCTCAGCCCATTTTTGGTTTTCTCAGCCCATTTTTGGGTTCCTCAATCCATTTTTGGTTTGCCCATGTCAGTTTTGGTTTCTAAGTTTGGTTTCGGTCCCTCAGCTCATTTTTGGTTTCCTCAGTCCGTTTTTTAGTTTCCCAGTCAATTTCTGGCTTCTCAGTCTATTTTTTTGGTTCCTCAATCTAGTTTTTTTTGTTTCCTAAATCAAATTTTTGGGTTTCCCAGTCCATTTTGGGTTCCTCAAGCCATTTTTGGGTTGCCCAAGACATTTTTGGGTCTTGCAGCACATTTTTGGGTTCTGCAATCTATTTTTGGGTTCCTCATTCCATTTTGTGTTTCCCAGTCGATTTTTGGCTTTTTCAGTCCATTTTTAGTTTAAAATCCATTTTGGTTTTGTCAATCTATGTTTTGGTTTCCTCAGTTCTTTTTTGTTTTCCCAGGTCGTTTTTGGTTTCCTCAATCAAGTTTTGGGTTCCTCAATCCATGTCTTGGTCACTCAGTCCATTTTGGCTTTCTCAATCCAGTTTTGCTTTTCCCAGTCCAGTTTTTGGTATCTCAGTCCATTTTTAGGTTTCTCAATGAATTTTGGGTTCCTCAATCCATTTTTGGGGTTTCTCAGTCCATTTTTAGGTTCCTCAATGCATTTTTGGGTTCCTCAATCCATTTTTGGTTTGCCCATGACATTTTTGGTTTCTCAGTCTGTTTTTGGTCCTTCAGCTCATTTTTTGTTTCCTCAATCCAGTTTTCGGTTCCTCATCCCGTTTTTGGGTTTCTCAATACATTTTTGGGTCCCTCAGCCCATTTTGGGGGGTTTTCAATCCATTCTTTGGTTTCCCAGCCCATTTTGGGGTTCTTCGATCCATTTTTGGGTTCCTCAGTCCATTTGCGGCCTCGCAGCCCATTTTTGGCTTTCTCAGTCCATTTTTAGGTTCCTCAATCTATTTTTTGGTTTCCTCAGTCCATTTTTAGGTTTCTCCATCAATTTTTGGGTTCCTCAATATATTTTTGGGTTTACTAAGCCCATTTTTGTGTTCCTCAAGCCATTCCTGGGTTCCTCAGTCCATCTTTGGGTTCCTCAATACATTTTTGTGTCTTGCAGCCCATTTTTGGGTGCCTCAGCCAACTTTTTATTTTCCCAGTTCATTTTTGGGTTCCTCCGTCCATTTTCGGGTTCCTCAATGCATTTTTTAATTCCTCCGTCCATTTCTTGGTCCCTCAGCCCATTTTTGAGTTCCTTAATCTATTCTTGGCTTCCTCAATCCATTTTTGGGTTTCCCAGGCTATTTTTGGTTTCTCAGTCCGTTTTTGGGTTTCCAAGCCCATTTTTGGGTTTCTCAGCCCATTTTTTTTGTTTCGCAATCCATATTTGCTTTCCTCAGTGCACTTTTGGGTTTCTTAGCCCATTTTTGGTTTCCTCAATCCAGTTTTGGGTTCCTCAGACTATTTTTTAGTCCCTCAGCCCATTTTTTGCTCTGTAATTCCATTTTTGGGTCCCTCAGCCCATTTTGGAGTCTTTCAGCACATTTTCAGATCCCGCAGTTCATTTTTGGTTTGGTCAAACCATTTTTGGTTTTCTCACCTATTTTTGGGTTCCTCAATCCATTTTTTTTTATTCTCACGCCATTTTTGAGTTTCTGAGTCTATTTTTGGATTTCTAAATCCTTTTTTTGGGTTCTTCAGTCCATTTTTGGGTTCCTCAGCCCTTTTTGTGAGTTCCTCAATCGATTTTTGGGTTTGTCAGCCTATTTTTGGGGTTCCTCAATGCATTTTTGGGTTTCTCAGCCCATTTTGGGGCTTTTCAGACCATTTTTCGGTTCTTCAATCCATTGTTTGTTTACTCAGCCATTTTTTGTGTTCTTCAATTCATTTTTGTTTTTTTCCAATCCATTTTTTGGTTTCTCAGCCCATTTTTGTGTTCCTCAATGCATTTTTGGTTACCTCAGACCATTTTTGGGTTCCTCAATCCATTTTTGGTTTCATTAAACCATTTTTGGGTTTCCCAGTCCATTTTTGGTTTCCTCAATCCATTTTTGGGCTTTTCAGACCATTTTTGGGTTCCTCAATCCATTTTTGGGGGGTTCCTCAATCCATTTTGGGGTGTCCCAGGACATTTTTGGTTTCCTCAGTCCATTTTTAGCTTTACAATCCATTTTTGGTTTCGTCAATCTATTTTTTGCTTTCCTCAATCCATGTCTTGGTCACTCAGCCCATTTTTGGGTTCCTCAGCCCATTTTTTGGTTTTCTCAGCCCATTTTTGGGTTCCTCAATCCATTTTTGGTTTGCCCATGTCAGTTTTGGTTTCTAAGTTTGGTTTCGGTCCCTCAGCTCATTTTTGGTTTCCTCAGTCCGTTTTTGAGTTTCCCAGTCAATTTCTGGCTTTCTCAGTCTATTTTTTGGTTCCTCAATCTATTTTTTTTTGTTTCCTAAATCAAATTTTTGGGTTTCCCAGTCCATTTTTGGGTTCCTCAAGCCATTTTTGGGTTGCCCAAGACATTTTTGGGTCTTGCAGCACATTTTTGGGTTCTGCAATCTATTTTTGGGTTCCTCATTCCATTTTTGTGTTTCCCAGTCGATTTTTGGCTTTTTCAGTCCATTTTTAGTTTTAAAATCCATTTTGGTTTTGTCAATCTATGTTTTGGTTTCCTCAGTTCTTTTTCTGTTTTCCCAGGTCGTTTTTGGTTTCCTCAATCAAGTTTTGGGTTCCTCAATCCATGTCTTGGTCACTCAGTCCATTTTTGGCTTTCTCAATCCAGTTTTGCTTTTCCCAGTCCAGTTTTTGGTATCTCAGTCCATTTTTAGGTTTCTCAATGAATTTTGGGTTCCTCAATCCATTTTTGGGGTTTCTCAGTCCATTTTTAGGTTCCTCAATGCATTTTTGGGTTCCTCAATCCATTTTTGGTTTGCCCATGACATTTTTGGTTTCTCAGTCTGTTTTTGGTCCTTCAGCTCATTTTTTGTTTCCTCAATCCAGTTTTCGGTTCCTCAGCCCGTTTTTGGGTTTCTCAATACATTTTTGGGTCCCTCAGCCCATTTTGGGGGGTTTTCAATCCATTTTTTGGTTTCCCAGCCCATTTTGGGGTTCTTCGATCCATTTTTGGGTTCCTCAGTCCATTTGCGGCCTCGCAGCCCATTTTTGGCTTTCTCAGTCCATTTTTAGGTTCCTCAATCTATTTTTTGGTTTCCTCAGTCCATTTTTAGGTTTCTCCATCAATTTTTGGGTTCCTCAATATATTTTTGGGTTTACTAAGCCCATTTTTGTGTTCCTCAAGCCATTCCTGGGTTCCTCAGTCCATCTTTGGGTTCCTCAATACATTTTTGTGTCTTGCAGCCCATTTTTGGGTGCCTCAGCCAACTTTTTAATTTCCCCGTTCATTTTTGGGTTCCTCCGTCCATTTTCGGGTTCCTCAATGCATTTTTTAATTCCTCCGTCCATTTCTTGGTCCCTCAGCCCATTTTTGAGTTCCTTAATCTATTCTTGGCTTCCTCAATCCATTTTTGGGTTTCCCAGGCTATTTTTGGTTTCTCAGTCCGTTTTTGGGTTTCCAAGCCCATTTTTGGGTTTCTCAGCCCATTTTTTTTGTTTCGCAATCCATATTTGCTTTCCTCAGTGCACTTTTGGGTTTCTTAGCCCATTTTTGGTTTCCTCAATCCAGTTTTGGGTTCCTCAGACTATTTTTTAGTCCCTCAGCCCATTTTTTGCTCTGTAATTCCATTTTTGGGTCCCTCAGCCCATTTTGGAGTCTTTCAGCACATTTTCAGATCCCGCAGTTCATTTTTGGTTTGGTCAAACCATTTTTGGTTTTCTCACCTATTTTTGGGTTCCTCAATCCATTTTTTTTTATTCTCACGCCATTTTTGAGTTTCTGAGTCTATTTTTGGATTTCTAAATCCTTTTTTTGGGTTCTTCAGTCCATTTTTGGGTTCCTCAGCCCTTTTTGTGAGTTCCTCAATCGATTTTTGGGTTTGTCAGCCTATTTTTGGGGTTCCTCAATGCATTTTTGGGTTTCTCAGCCCATTTTGGGGCTTTTCAGACCATTTTTCGGTTCTTCAATCCATTGTTTGTTTACTCAGCCATTTTTTGTGTTCTTCAATTCATTTTTGTTTTTTTCCAATCCATTTTTTGGTTTCTCAGCCCATTTTTGTGTTCCTCAATGCATTTTTGGTTACCTCAGACCATTTTTGGGTTCCTCAATCCATTTTTGGTTTCATTAAACCATTTTTGGGTTTCCCAGTCCATTTTTGGTTTCCTCAATCCATTTTTGGGCTTTTCAGACCATTTTTGGGTTCCTCAATCCATTTTTGGGGGGTTCCTCAATCCATTTTGGGGTGTCCCAGGACATTTTTGGTTTCCTCAGTCCATTTTTAGCTTTACAATCCATTTTTGGTTTCGTCAATCTATTTTTTGCTTTCCTCAATCCATGTCTTGGTCACTCAGCCCATTTTTGGGTTCCTCAGCCCATTTTTTGGTTTTCTCAGCCCATTTTTGGGTTCCTCAATCCATTTTTGGTTTGCCCATGTCAGTTTTGGTTTCTAAGTTTGGTTTCGGTCCCTCAGCTCATTTTTGGTTTCCTCAGTCCGTTTTTGAGTTTCCCAGTCAATTTCTGGCTTTCTCAGTCTATTTTTGGGGGGTTCCTCAATCCATTTTGGGGTGTCCCAGGACATTTTTGGTTTCCTCAGTCCATTTTTAGCTTTACAATCCATTTTTGGTTTCGTCAATCTATTTTTTGCTTTCCTCAATCCATGTCTTGGTCACTCAGCCCATTTTTGGGTTCCTCAGCCCATTTTTTGGTTTTCTCAGCCCATTTTTGGGTTCCTCAATCCATTTTTGGTTTGCCCATGTCAGTTTTGGTTTCTAAGTTTGGTTTCGGTCCCTCAGCTCATTTTTGGTTTCCTCAGTCCGTTTTTGAGTTTCCCAGTCAATTTCTGGCTTTCTCAGTCTATTTTTTGGTTCCTCAATCTATTTTTTTTTGTTTCCTAAATCAAATTTTTGGGTTTCCCAGTCCATTTTTGGGTTCCTCAAGCCATTTTTGGGTTGCCCAAGACATTTTTGGGTCTTGCAGCACATTTTTGGGTTCTGCAATCTATTTTTGGGTTCCTCATTCCATTTTTGTGTTTCCCAGTCGATTTTTGGCTTTTTCAGTCCATTTTTAGTTTTAAAATCCATTTTGGTTTTGTCAATCTATGTTTTGGTTTCCTCAGTTCTTTTTCTGTTTTCCCAGGTCGTTTTTGGTTTCCTCAATCAAGTTTTGGGTTCCTCAATCCATGTCTTGGTCACTCAGTCCATTTTTGGCTTTCTCAATCCAGTTTTGCTTTTCCCAGTCCAGTTTTTGGTATCTCAGTCCATTTTTAGGTTTCTCAATGAATTTTGGGTTCCTCAATCCATTTTTGGGGTTTCTCAGTCCATTTTTAGGTTCCTCAATGCATTTTTGGGTTCCTCAATCCATTTTTGGTTTGCCCATGACATTTTTGGTTTCTCAGTCTGTTTTTGGTCCTTCAGCTCATTTTTTGTTTCCTCAATCCAGTTTTCGGTTCCTCAGCCCGTTTTTGGGTTTCTCAATACATTTTTGGGTCCCTCAGCCCATTTTGGGGGGTTTTCAATCCATTTTTTGGTTTCCCAGCCCATTTTGGGGTTCTTCAATCCATTTTTGGGTTCCTCAGTCCATTTGCGGCCTCGCAGCCCATTTTTGGCTTTCTCAGTCCATTTTTAGGTTCCTCAATCTATTTTTTGGTTTCCTCAGCCCATTTTTAGGTTTCTCCATCAATTTTTGGGTTCCTCAATATATTTTTGGGTTTACTAAGCCCATTTTTGTGTTCCTCAAGCCATTCCTGGATTCCTCAGTCCATCTTTGGGTTCCTCAATACATTTTTGTGTCTTGCAGCCCATTTTTGGGTGCCTCAGCCAACTTTTTAATTTCCCAGTTCATTTTTGGGTTCCTCTGTCCATTTTCGGGTTCCTCAATGCATTTTTTAATTCCTCCGTCCATTTCTTGGTCCCTCAGCCCATTTTTGAGTTCCTTAATCTATTCTTGGCTTCCTCAATCCATTTTTGGGTTTCCCAGGCTATTTTTGGTTTCTCAGTCCGTTTTTGGGTTTCCAAGCCCATTTTTGGGTTTCTCAGCCCATTTTTTTTGTTTCGCAATCCATATTTGCTTTCCTCAGTGCACTTTTGGGTTTCTTAGCCCATTTTTGGTTTCCTCAATCCAGTTTTGGGTTCCTCAGACTATTTTTTAGTCCCTCAGCCCATTTTTTGCTCTGTAATTCCATTTTTGGGTCCCTCAGCCCATTTTGGAGTCTTTCAGCACATTTTCAGATCCCGCAGTTCATTTTTGGTTTGGTCAAACCATTTTTGGTTTTCTCACCTATTTTTGGGTTCCTCAATCCATTTTTTTTTATTCTCACGCCATTTTTGAGTTTCTGAGTCTATTTTTGGATTTCTAAATCCTTTTTTTGGGTTCTTCAGTCCATTTTTGGGTTCCTCAGCCCTTTTTGTGAGTTCCTCAATCGATTTTTGGGTTTGTCAGCCTATTTTTGGGGTTCCTCAATGCATTTTTGGGTTTCTCAGCCCATTTTGGGGCTTTTCAGACCATTTTTCGGTTCTTCAATCCATTGTTTGTTTACTCAGCCATTTTTTGTGTTCTTCAATTCATTTTTGTTTTTTTCCAATCCATTTTTTGGTTTCTCAGCCCATTTTTGTGTTCCTCAATGCATTTTTGGTTACCTCAGACCATTTTTGGGTTCCTCAATCCATTTTTGGTTTCATTAAACCATTTTTGGGTTTCCCAGTCCATTTTTGGTTTCCTCAATCCATTTTTGGGCTTTTCAGACCATTTTTGGGTTCCTCAATCCTTTTTTGGGTTCCTCAATCCATTTTGGGGTGTCCCAGGACATTTTTGGTTTCCTCAGTCCATTTTTAGCTTTACAATCCATTTTTGGTTTCGTCAATCTATTTTTTGCTTTCCTCAATCCATGTCTTGGTCACTCAGCCCATTTTTGGGTTCCTCAGCCCATTTTTTGGTTTTCTCAGCCCATTTTTGGGTTCCTCAATCCATTTTTGGTTTGCCCATGTCAGTTTTGGTTTCTAAGTTTGGTTTCGGTCCCTCAGCTCATTTTTGGTTTCCTCAGTCCGTTTTTGAGTTTCCCAGTCAATTTCTGGCTTTCTCAGTCTATTTTTTGGTTCCTCAATCTATTTTTTTTTGTTTCCTAAATCAAATTTTTGGGTTTCCCAGTCCATTTTTGGGTTCCTCAAGCCATTTTTGGGTTGCCCAAGACATTTTTGGGTCTTGCAGCACATTTTTGGGTTCTGCAATCTATTTTTGGGTTCCTCATTCCATTTTTGTGTTTCCCAGTCGATTTTTGGCTTTTTCAGTCCATTTTTAGTTTTAAAATCCATTTTGGTTTTGTCAATCTATGTTTTGGTTTCCTCAGTTCTTTTTTTGTTTTCCCAGGTCGTTTTTGGTTTCCTCAATCAAGTTTTGGGTTCCTCAATCCATGTCTTGGTCACTCAGTCCATTTTTGGCTTTCTCAATCCAGTTTTGCTTTTCCCAGTCCAGTTTTTGGTATCTCAGTCCATTTTTAGGTTTCTCAATGAATTTTGGGTTCCTCAATCCATTTTTGGGGTTTCTCAGTCCATTTTTAGGTTCCTCAATGCATTTTTGGGTTCCTCAATCCATTTTTGGTTTGCCCATGACATTTTTGGTTTCTCAGTCTGTTTTTGGTCCTTCAGCTCATTTTTTGTTTCCTCAATCCAGTTTTCGGTTCCTCAGCCCGTTTTTGGGTTTCTCAATACATTTTTGGGTCCCTCAGCCCATTTTGGGGGGTTTTCAATCCATTTTTTGGTTTCCCAGCCCATTTTGGGGTTCTTCAATCCATTTTTGGGTTCCTCAGTCCATTTGCGGCCTCGCAGCCCATTTTTGGCTTTCTCAGTCCATTTTTAGGTTCCTCAATCTATTTTTTGGTTTCCTCAGTCCATTTTTAGGTTTCTCCATCAATTTTTGGGTTCCTCAATATATTTTTGGGTTTACTAAGCCCATTTTTGTGTTCCTCAAGCCATTCCTGGGTTCCTCAGTCCATCTTTGGGTTCCTCAATACATTTTTGTGTCTTGCAGCCCATTTTTGGGTGCCTCAGCCAACTTTTTAATTTCCCCGTTCATTTTTGGGTTCCTCCGTCCATTTTCGGGTTCCTCAATGCATTTTTTAATTCCTCCGTCCATTTCTTGGTCCCTCAGCCCATTTTTGAGTTCCTTAATCTATTCTTGGCTTCCTCAATCCATTTTTGGGTTTCCCAGGCTATTTTTGGTTTCTCAGTCCGTTTTTGGGTTTCCAAGCCCATTTTTGGGTTTCTCAGCCCATTTTTTTTGTTTCGCAATCCATATTTGCTTTCCTCAGTGCACTTTTGGGTTTCTTAGCCCATTTTTGGTTTCCTCAATCCAGTTTTGGGTTCCTCAGACTATTTTTTAGTCCCTCAGCCCATTTTTTGCTCTGTAATTCCATTTTTGGGTCCCTCAGCCCATTTTGGAGTCTTTCAGCACATTTTCAGATCCCGCAGTTCATTTTTGGTTTGGTCAAACCATTTTTGGTTTTCTCACCTATTTTTGGGTTCCTCAATCCATTTTTTTTTATTCTCACGCCATTTTTGAGTTTCTGAGTCTATTTTTGGATTTCTAAATCCTTTTTTTGGGTTCTTCAGTCCATTTTTGGGTTCCTCAGCCCTTTTTGTGAGTTCCTCAATCGATTTTTGGGTTTGTCAGCCTATTTTTGGGGTTCCTCAATGCATTTTTGGGTTTCTCAGCCCATTTTGGGGCTTTTCAGACCATTTTTCGGTTCTTCAATCCATTGTTTGTTTACTCAGCCATTTTTTGTGTTCTTCAATTCATTTTTGTTTTTTTCCAATCCTTTTTTTGGTTTCTCAGCCCATTTTTGTGTTCCTCAATGCATTTTTGGTTACCTCAGACCATTTTTGGGTTCCTCAATCCATTTTTGGTTTCATTAAACCATTTTTGGGTTTCCCAGTCCATTTTTGGTTTCCTCAATCCATTTTTGGGCTTTTCAGACCATTTTTGGGTTCCTCAATCCTTTTTTGGGTTCCTCAATCCATTTTGGGGTGTCCCAGGACATTTTTGGTTTCCTCAGTCCATTTTTAGCTTTACAATCCATTTTTGGTTTCGTCAATCTATTTTTTGCTTTCCTCAATCCATGTCTTGGTCACTCAGCCCATTTTTGGGTTCCTCAGCCCATTTTTTGGTTTTCTCAGCCCATTTTTGGGTTCCTCAATCCATTTTTGGTTTGCCCATGTCAGTTTTGGTTTCTAAGTTTGGTTTCGGTCCCTCAGC
Source organism: Dromococcyx pavoninus (assembly GCA_033558185.1). NCBI lineage: Eukaryota > Metazoa > Chordata > Aves > Cuculiformes > Neomorphidae > Dromococcyx > Dromococcyx pavoninus. The sequence continues at coordinate 37,619 of JAUMJL010002415.1, read as the reverse complement.
TCATTTTTGGTTTCCTCAGTCCGTTTTTGAGTTTCCCAGTCAATTTCTGGCTTTCTCAGTCTATTTTTTGGTTCCTCAATCTATTTTTTTTTGTTTCCTAAATCAAATTTTTGGGTTTCCCAGTCCATTTTTGGGTTCCTCAAGCCATTTTTGGGTTGCCCAAGACATTTTTGGGTCTTGCAGCACATTTTTGGGTTCTGCAATCTATTTTTGGGTTCCTCATTCCATTTTTGTGTTTCCCAGTCGATTTTTGGCTTTTTCAGTCCATTTTTAGTTTTAAAATCCATTTTGGTTTTGTCAATCTATGTTTTGGTTTCCTCAGTTCTTTTTTTGTTTTCCCAGGTCGTTTTTGGTTTCCTCAATCAAGTTTTGGGTTCCTCAATCCATGTCTTGGTCACTCAGTCCATTTTTGGCTTTCTCAATCCAGTTTTGCTTTTCCCAGTCCAGTTTTTGGTATCTCAGTCCATTTTTAGGTTTCTCAATGAATTTTGGGTTCCTCAATCCATTTTTGGGGTTTCTCAGTCCATTTTTAGGTTCCTCAATGCATTTTTGGGTTCCTCAATCCATTTTTGGTTTGCCCATGACATTTTTGGTTTCTCAGTCTGTTTTTGGTCCTTCAGCTCATTTTTTGTTTCCTCAATCCAGTTTTCGGTTCCTCAGCCCGTTTTTGGGTTTCTCAATACATTTTTGGGTCCCTCAGCCCATTTTGGGGGGTTTTCAATCCATTTTTTGGTTTCCCAGCCCATTTTTGGGTTCTTCAATCCATTTTTGGGTTCCTCAGTCCATTTGCGGCCTCGCAGCCCATTTTTGGCTTTCTCAGTCCATTTTTAGGTTCCTCAATCTATTTTTTGGTTTCCTCAGTCCATTTTTAGGTTTCTCCATCAATTTTTGGGTTCCTCAATATATTTTTGGGTTTACTAAGCCCATTTTTGTGTTCCTCAAGCCATTCCTGGGTTCCTCAGTCCATCTTTGGGTTCCTCAATACATTTTTGTGTCTTGCAGCCCATTTTTGGGTGCCTCAGCCAACTTTTTAATTTCCCCGTTCATTTTTGGGTTCCTCCGTCCATTTTCGGGTTCCTCAATGCATTTTTTAATTCCTCCGTCCATTTCTTGGTCCCTCAGCCCATTTTTGAGTTCCTTAATCTATTCTTGGCTTCCTCAATCCATTTTTGGGTTTCCCAGGCTATTTTTGGTTTCTCAGTCCGTTTTTGGGTTTCCAAGCCCATTTTTGGGTTTCTCAGCCCATTTTTTTTGTTTCGCAATCCATATTTGCTTTCCTCAGTGCACTTTTGGGTTTCTTAGCCCATTTTTGGTTTCCTCAATCCAGTTTTGGGTTCCTCAGACTATTTTTTAGTCCCTCAGCCCATTTTTTGCTCTGTAATTCCATTTTTGGGTCCCTCAGCCCATTTTGGAGTCTTTCAGCACATTTTCAGATCCCGCAGTTCATTTTTGGTTTGGTCAAACCATTTTTGGTTTTCTCACCTATTTTTGGGTTCCTCAATCCATTTTTTTTTATTCTCACGCCATTTTTGAGTTTCTGAGTCTATTTTTGGATTTCTAAATCCTTTTTTTGGGTTCTTCAGTCCATTTTTGGGTTCCTCAGCCCTTTTTGTGAGTTCCTCAATCGATTTTTGGGTTTGTCAGCCTATTTTTGGGGTTCCTCAATGCATTTTTGGGTTTCTCAGCCCATTTTGGGGCTTTTCAGACCATTTTTCAGTTCTTCAATCCATTGTTTGTTTACTCAGCCATTTTTTGTGTTCTTCAATTCATTTTTGGTTTTTTCCAATCCATTTTTTGGTTTCTCAGCCCATTTTTGTGTTCCTCAATCCATTTTTGGTTACCTCAGACCATTTTTGGTTTCCTCAATCCATTTTTGGGCTTTTCAGACCATTTTTGGGTTCCTCAATCCATTTTTGGGGGTTCCTCAATCCATTTTGGGGTGTCCCAGGACATTTTTGGTTTCCTCAGTCCATTTTTAGCTTTACAATCCATTTTTGGTTTCGTCAATCTATTTTTTGCTTTCCTCAATCCATGTCTTGGTCACTCAGCCCATTTTTGGGTTCCTCAGCCCATTTTTTGGTTTTCTCAGCCCATTTTTGGGTTCCTCAATCCATTTTTGGTTTGCCCATGTCAGTTTTGGTTTCTAAGTTTGGTTTCGGTCCCTCAGCTCATTTTTGGTTTCCTCAGTCCGTTTTTGAGTTTCCCAGTCAATTTCTGGCTTTCTCAGTCTATTTTTTGGTTCCTCAATCTATTTTTTTTTGTTTCCTAAATCAAATTTTTGGGTTTCCCAGTCCATTTTTGGGTTCCTCAAGCCATTTTTGGGTTGCCCAAGACATTTTTGGGTCTTGCAGCACATTTTTGGGTTCTGCAATCTATTTTTGGGTTCCTCATTCCATTTTTGTGTTTCCCAGTCGATTTTTGGCTTTTTCAGTCCATTTTAGTTTTAAAATCCATTTTGGTTTTGTCAATCTACGTTTTGGTTTCCTCAGTTCTTTTTTTGTTTTCCCAGGTCGTTTTGGTTTCCTCAATCAAGTTTTGGGTTCCTCAATCCATGTCTTGGTCACTCAGTCCATTTTTGGCTTTCTCAATCCAGTTTTGCTTTTCCAGTCCAGTTTTAGGTATCTCAGTCCATTTTTAGGTTTCTCAATGAATTTTGGGTTCCTCAATCCATTTTTGGGGTTTCTCAGTCCATTTTTAGGTTTCTCAATGCATTTTTGGGTTCCTCAATCCATTTTTGGTTTGCCCATGACATTTTTGGTTTCTCAGTCTGTTTTTGGTCCTTCAGCTCATTTTTTGTTTCCTCAATCCAGTTTTCGGTTCCTCAGCCCGTTTTGGGTTTCTCAATACATTTTTGGGTCCCTCAGCCCATTTTGGGGGGGTTTCAATCCATTTTTGGTTTCCCAGCCCATTTTGGGGTTCTTCAATCCATTTTTGGGTTCCTCAGTCCATTTGCGGCCTCGCAGCCCATTTTGGCTTTCTCAGTCCATTTTTAGGTTCCTCAATCTATTTTTTGGTTTCCTCAGTCCATTTTTAGGTTTCTCCATCAATTTTTGGGTTCCTCAATATATTTTTGGGTTTACTAAGCCCATTTTTGTGTTCCTCAAGCCATTCCTGGGTTCCTCAGTCCATCTTTGGGTTCCTCAATACATTTTTGTGTCTTGCAGCCCATTTTTGGGTGCCTCAGCCAACTTTTTAATTTCCCAGTTCATTTTTGGGTTCCTCCGTCCATTTTCGGGTTCCTCAATGCATTTTTTAATTCCTCCGTCCATTTCTTGGTCCCTCAGCCCATTTTTGAGTTCCTTAATCTATTCTTGGCTTCCTCAATGCATTTTTGGGTTCCCAGGCTATTTTTGGTTTCTCAGTCCGTTTTTGGGTTTCCAAGCCCATTTTTGGGTTTCTCAGCCCATTTTTTTTGTTTCGCAATCCATATTTGCTTTCCTCAGTGCACTTTTGGGTTTCTTAGCCCATTTTTGGTTTCCTCAATCCAGTTTTGGGTTCCTCAGACTATTTTTTAGTCCCTCAGCCCATTTTTTTGCTCTGTAATTCCATTTTTGGGTCCCTCAGCCCATTTTGGAGTCTTTCAGCACATTTTCAGATCCCGCAGTTCATTTTTGGTTTGGTCAAACCATTTTTGGTTTTCTCACCTATTTTTGGGTTCCTCAATCCATTTTTTTTTATTCTCACGCCATTTTTGAGTTTCTGAGTCTATTTTTGGATTTCTAAATCCTTTTTTGGGTTCTTCAGTCCATTTTTGGGTTCCTCAGCCCTTTTTGTGAGTTCCTCAATCGATTTTTGGGTTTGTCAGCCTATTTTTGGGGTTCCTCAATGCATTTTTGGGTTTCTCAGCCCATTTTGGGGCTTTTCAGACCATTTTTCGGTTCTTCAATCCATTGTTTGTTTACTCAGCCATTTTTTGTGTTCTTCAATTCATTTTTGTTTTTTTCCAATCCATTTTTTGGTTTCTCAGCCCATTTTTGTGTTCCTCAATGCATTTTTGGTTACCTCAGACCATTTTTGGGTTCCTCAATCCATTTTTGGTTTCATTAAACCATTTTTGGGTTTCCCAGTCCATTTTTGGTTTCCTCAATCCATTTTTGGGCTTTTCAGACCATTTTTGGGTTCCTCAATCCATTTTTGGGTTCCTCAATCCATTTTGGGGTGTCCCAGGACATTTTTGGTTTCCTCAGTCCATTTTTAGCTTTACAATCCATTTTTGGTTTCGTCAATCTATTTTTTGCTTTCCTCAATCCATGTCTTGGTCACTCAGCCCATTTTTGGGTTCCTCAGCCCATTTTTTGGTTTTCTCAGCCCATTTTTGGGTTCCTCAATCCATTTTTGGTTTGCCCATGTCAGTTTTGGTTTCTAAGTTTGGTTTCGGTCCCTCAGCTCGTTTTTGGTTTCCTCAGTCCGTTTTTGAGTTTCCCAGTCAATTTCTGGCTTTCTCAGTCTATTTTTTGGTTCCTCAATCTATTTTTTTTTGTTTCCTAAATCAAATTTTTGGGTTTCCCAGTCCATTTTTGGGTTCCTCAAGCCATTTTTGGGTTGCCCAAGACATTTTTGGGTCTTGCAGCACATTTTTGGGTTCTGCAATCTATTTTTGGGTTCCTCATTCCATTTTTGTGTTTCCCAGTCGATTTTTGGCTTTTTCAGTCCATTTTTAGTTTTAAAATCCATTTTGGTTTTGTCAATCTATGTTTTGGTTTCCTCAGTTCTTTTTTTGTTTTCCCAGGTCGTTTTTGGTTTCCTCAATCAAGTTTTGGGTTCCTCAATCCATGTCTTGGTCACTCAGTCCATTTTTGGCTTTCTCAATCCAGTTTTGCTTTTCCCAGTCCAGTTTTTGGTATCTCAGTCCATTTTTAGGTTTCTCAATGAATTTTGGGTTCCTCAATCCATTTTTGGGGTTTCTCAGTCCATTTTTAGGTTTCTCAATGCATTTTTGGGTTCCTCAATCCATTTTTGGTTTGCCCATGACATTTTTGGTTTCTCAGTCTGTTTTTGGTCCTTCAGCTCATTTTTTGTTTCCTCAATCCAGTTTTCGGTTCCTCAGCCCGTTTTTGGGTTTCTCAATACATTTTTGGGTCCCTCAGCCCATTTTGGGGGGTTTTCAATCCATTTTTTGGTTTCCCAGCCCATTTTGGGGTTCTTCAATCCATTTTTGGGTTCCTCAGTCCATTTGCGGCCTCGCAGCCCATTTTTGGCTTTCTCAGTCCATTTTTAGGTTCCTCAATCTATTTTTTGGTTTCCTCAGTCCATTTTTAGGTTTCTCCATCAATTTTTGGGTTCCTCAATATATTTTTGGGTTTACTAAGCCCATTTTTGTGTTCCTCAAGCCATTCCTGGGTTCCTCAGTCCATCTTTGGGTTCCTCAATACATTTTTGTGTCTTGCAGCCCATTTTTGGGTGCCTCAGCCAACTTTTTAATTTCCCAGTTCATTTTTGGGTTCCTCCGTCCATTTTCGGGTTCCTCAATGCATTTTTTAATTCCTCCGTCCATTTCTTGGTCCCTCAGCCCATTTTTGAGTTCCTTAATCTATTCTTGGCTTCCTCAATCCATTTTTGGGTTTCCCAGGCTATTTTTGGTTTCTCAGTCCGTTTTTGGGTTTCCAAGCCCATTTTTGGGTTTCTCAGCCCATTTTTTTTGTTTCGCAATCCATATTTGCTTTCCTCAGTGCACTTTTGGGTTTCTTAGCCCATTTTTGGTTTCCTCAATCCAGTTTTGGGTTCCTCAGACTATTTTTTAGTCCCTCAGCCCATTTTTTGCTCTGTAATTCCATTTTTGGGTCCCTCAGCCCATTTTGGAGTCTTTCAGCACATTTTCAGATCCCGCAGTTCATTTTTGGTTTGGTCAAACCATTTTTGGTTTTCTCACCTATTTTTGGGTTCCTCAATCCATTTTTTTTTATTCTCACGCCATTTTTGAGTTTCTGAGTCTATTTTTGGATTTCTAAATCCTTTTTTGGGTTCTTCAGTCCATTTCTGGGTTCCTCAGCCCTTTTTGTGAGTTCCTCAATCGATTTTTGGGTTTGTCAGCCTATTTTTGGGGTTCCTCAATGCATTTTTGGGTTTCTCAGCCCATTTTGGGGCTTTTCAGACCATTTTTCGGTTCTTCAATCCATTGTTTGTTTACTCAGCCATTTTTTGTGTTCTTCAATTCATTTTTGTTTTTTTCCAATCCATTTTTTGGTTTCTCAGCCCATTTTTGTGTTCCTCAATGCATTTTTGGTTACCTCAGACCATTTTTGGGTTCCTCAATCCATTTTTGGTTTCATTAAACCATTTTTGGGTTTCCCAGTCCATTTTTGGTTTCCTCAATCCATTTTTGGGCTTTTCAGACCATTTTTGGGTTCCTCAATCCATTTTTGGGTTCCTCAATCCATTTTGGGGTGTCCCAGGACATTTTTGGTTTCCTCAGTCCATTTTTAGCTTTACAATCCATTTTTGGTTTCGTCAATCTATTTTTTGCTTTCCTCAATCCATGTCTTGGTCACTCAGCCCATTTTTGGGTTCCTCAGCCCATTTTTTGGTTTTCTCAGCCCATTTTTGGGTTCCTCAATCCATTTTTGGTTTGCCCATGTCAGTTTTGGTTTCTAAGTTTGGTTTCGGTCCCTCAGCTCGTTTTTGGTTTCCTCAGTCCGTTTTTGAGTTTCCCAGTCAATTTCTGGCTTTCTCAGTCTATTTTTTGGTTCCTCAATCTATTTTTTTTTGTTTCCTAAATCAAATTTTTGGGTTTCCCAGTCCATTTTTGGGTTCCTCAAGCCATTTTTGGGTTGCCCAAGACATTTTTGGGTCTTGCAGCACATTTTTGGGTTCTGCAATCTATTTTTGGGTTCCTCATTCCATTTTTGTGTTTCCCAGTCGATTTTTGGCTTTTTCAGTCCATTTTTAGTTTTAAAATCCATTTTGGTTTTGTCAATCTATGTTTTGGTTTCCTCAGTTCTTTTTTTGTTTTCCCAGGTCGTTTTTGGTTTCCTCAATCAAGTTTTGGGTTCCTCAATCCATGTCTTGGTCACTCAGTCCATTTTTGGCTTTCTCAATCCAGTTTTGCTTTTCCCAGTCCAGTTTTTGGTATCTCAGTCCATTTTTAGGTTTCTCAATGAATTTTGGGTTCCTCAATCCATTTTTGGGGTTTCTCAGTCCATTTTTAGGTTTCTCAATGCATTTTTGGGTTCCTCAATCCATTTTTGGTTTGCCCATGACATTTTTGGTTTCTCAGTCTGTTTTTGGTCCTTCAGCTCATTTTTTGTTTCCTCAATCCAGTTTTCGGTTCCTCAGCCCGTTTTTGGGTTTCTCAATACATTTTTGGGTCCCTCAGCCCATTTTGGGGGGTTTTCAATCCATTTTTTGGTTTCCCAGCCCATTTTGGGGTTCTTCAATCCATTTTTGGGTTCCTCAGTCCATTTGCGGCCTCGCAGCCCATTTTTGGCTTTCTCAGTCCATTTTTAGGTTCCTCAATCTATTTTTTGGTTTCCTCAGTCCATTTTTAGGTTTCTCCATCAATTTTTGGGTTCCTCAATATATTTTTGGGTTTACTAAGCCCATTTTTGTGTTCCTCAAGCCATTCCTGGGTTCCTCAGTCCATCTTTGGGTTCCTCAATACATTTTTGTGTCTTGCAGCCCATTTTTGGGTGCCTCAGCCAACTTTTTAATTTCCCAGTTCATTTTTGGGTTCCTCCGTCCATTTTCGGGTTCCTCAATGCATTTTTTAATTCCTCCGTCCATTTCTTGGTCCCTCAGCCCATTTTTGAGTTCCTTAATCTATTCTTGGCTTCCTCAATGCATTTTTGGGTTTCCCAGGCTATTTTTGGTTTCTCAGTCCGTTTTTGGGTTTCCAAGCCCATTTTTGGGTTTCTCAGCCCATTTTTTTTGTTTCGCAATCCATATTTGCTTTCCTCAGTGCACTTTTGGGTTTCTTAGCCCATTTTTGGTTTCCTCAATCCAGTTTTGGGTTCCTCAGACTATTTTTTAGTCCCTCAGCCCATTTTTTTGCTCTGTAATTCCATTTTTGGGTCCCTCAGCCCATTTTGGAGTCTTTCAGCACATTTTCAGATCCCGCAGTTCATTTTTGGTTTGGTCAAACCATTTTTGGTTTTCTCACCTATTTTTGGGTTCCTCAATCCATTTTTTTTTATTCTCACGCCATTTTTGAGTTTCTGAGTCTATTTTTGGATTTCTAAATCCTTTTTTGGGTTCTTCAGTCCATTTTTGGGTTCCTCAGCCCTTTTTGTGAGTTCCTCAATCGATTTTTGGGTTTGTCAGCCTATTTTTGGGGTTCCTCAATGCATTTTTGGGTTTCTCAGCCCATTTTGGGGCTTTTCAGACCATTTTTCGGTTCTTCAATCCATTGTTTGTTTACTCAGCCATTTTTTGTGTTCTTCAATTCATTTTTGTTTTTTTCCAATCCATTTTTTGGTTTCTCAGCCCATTTTTGTGTTCCTCAATGCATTTTTGGTTACCTCAGACCATTTTTGGGTTCCTCAATCCATTTTTGGTTTCATTAAACCATTTTTGGGTTTCCCAGTCCATTTTTGGTTTCCTCAATCCATTTTTGGGCTTTTCAGACCATTTTTGGGTTCCTCAATCCATTTTTGGGTTCCTCAATCCATTTTGGGGTGTCCCAGGACATTTTTGGTTTCCTCAGTCCATTTTTAGCTTTACAATCCATTTTTGGTTTCGTCAATCTATTTTTTGCTTTCCTCAATCCATGTCTTGGTCACTCAGCCCATTTTTGGGTTCCTCAGCCCATTTTTTGGTTTTCTCAGCCCATTTTTGGGTTCCTCAATCCATTTTTGGTTTGCCCATGTCAGTTTTGGTTTCTAAGTTTGGTTTCGGTCCCTCAGCTCGTTTTTGGTTTCCTCAGTCCGTTTTTGAGTTTCCCAGTCAATTTCTGGCTTTCTCAGTCTATTTTTTGGTTCCTCAATCTATTTTTTTTTGTTTCCTAAATCAAATTTTTGGGTTTCCCAGTCCATTTTTGGGTTCCTCAAGCCATTTTTGGGTTGCCCAAGACATTTTTGGGTCTTGCAGCACATTTTTGGGTTCTGCAATCTATTTTTGGGTTCCTCATTCCATTTTTGTGTTTCCCAGTCGATTTTTGGCTTTTTCAGTCCATTTTTAGTTTTAAAATCCATTTTGGTTTTGTCAATCTATGTTTTGGTTTCCTCAGTTCTTTTTTTGTTTTCCCAGGTCGTTTTTGGTTTCCTCAATCAAGTTTTGGGTTCCTCAATCCATGTCTTGGTCACTCAGTCCATTTTTGGCTTTCTCAATCCAGTTTTGCTTTTCCCAGTCCAGTTTTTGGTATCTCAGTCCATTTTTAGGTTTCTCAATGAATTTTGGGTTCCTCAATCCATTTTTGGGGTTTCTCAGTCCATTTTTAGGTTTCTCAATGCATTTTTGGGTTCCTCAATCCATTTTTGGTTTGCCCATGACATTTTTGGTTTCTCAGTCTGTTTTTGGTCCTTCAGCTCATTTTTTGTTTCCTCAATCCAGTTTTCGGTTCCTCAGCCCGTTTTTGGGTTTCTCAATACATTTTTGGGTCCCTCAGCCCATTTTGGGGGGTTTTCAATCCATTTTTTGGTTTCCCAGCCCATTTTGGGGTTCTTCAATCCATTTTTGGGTTCCTCAGTCCATTTGCGGCCTCGCAGCCCATTTTTGGCTTTCTCAGTCCATTTTTAGGTTCCTCAATCTATTTTTTGGTTTCCTCAGTCCATTTTTAGGTTTCTCCATCAATTTTTGGGTTCCTCAATATATTTTTGGGTTTACTAAGCCCATTTTTGTGTTCCTCAAGCCATTCCTGGGTTCCTCAGTCCATCTTTGGGTTCCTCAATACATTTTTGTGTCTTGCAGCCCATTTTTGGGTGCCTCAGCCAACTTTTTAATTTCCCAGTTCATTTTTGGGTTCCTCCGTCCATTTTCGGGTTCCTCAATGCATTTTTTAATTCCTCCGTCCATTTCTTGGTCCCTCAGCCCATTTTTGAGTTCCTTAATCTATTCTTGGCTTCCTCAATCCATTTTTGGGTTTCCCAGGCTATTTTTGGTTTCTCAGTCCGTTTTTGGGTTTCCAAGCCCATTTTTGGGTTTCTCAGCCCATTTTTTTTGTTTCGCAATCCATATTTGCTTTCCTCAGTGCACTTTTGGGTTTCTTAGCCCATTTTTGGTTTCCTCAATCCAGTTTTGGGTTCCTCAGACTATTTTTTAGTCCCTCAGCCCATTTTTTGCTCTGTAATTCCATTTTTGGGTCCCTCAGCCCATTTTGGAGTCTTTCAGCACATTTTCAGATCCCGCAGTTCATTTTTGGTTTGGTCAAACCATTTTTGGTTTTCTCACCTATTTTTGGGTTCCTCAATCCATTTTTTTTTATTCTCACGCCATTTTTGAGTTTCTGAGTCTATTTTTGGATTTCTAAATCCTTTTTTGGGTTCTTCAGTCCATTTCTGGGTTCCTCAGCCCTTTTTGTGAGTTCCTCAATCGATTTTTGGGTTTGTCAGCCTATTTTTGGGGTTCCTCAATGCATTTTTGGGTTTCTCAGCCCATTTTGGGGCTTTTCAGACCATTTTTCGGTTCTTCAATCCATTGTTTGTTTACTCAGCCATTTTTTGTGTTCTTCAATTCATTTTTGTTTTTTTCCAATCCATTTTTTGGTTTCTCAGCCCATTTTTGTGTTCCTCAATGCATTTTTGGTTACCTCAGACCATTTTTGGGTTCCTCAATCCATTTTTGGTTTCATTAAACCATTTTTGGGTTTCCCAGACCATTTTTGGGTTCCTCAATCCATTTTTGGGTTCCTCAATCCATTTTGGGGTGTCCCAGGACATTTTTGGTTTCCTCAGTCCATTTTTAGCTTTACAATCCATTTTTGGTTTCGTCAATCTATTTTTTGCTTTCCTCAATCCATGTCTTGGTCACTCAGCCCATTTTTGGGTTTCTCAGTCCATTTTTGGGTTCCTCAATCCATGTTTGGGTTTCACAGTCCAGTTTTTGATATCTGAGCCCATTTTTAGGTTTCTCAATGAATTTTGGGTTCCTCAATCCATTTTTTGGGTTTCTCAGCCTATTTTTGGGTTCCTCAATCCATTTTTGGGTTGCCCATATCACTTTTGGTTTCTCAGTCTGTTTTAGATCTTTCAGCTCATTTTTGGTTTCCTCAATTCATTTTGGGTTCCTCAATCCATGTCTTGATCACTCTAGCCCATTTTTTGGTTTCTCAGCCTATTTTAGATTTCCTCAATCCATTTATGGGTTCCTCAAACCATTTTTGGGTTCCTCAGTCCGTGTTTGGGTACCTCATGCCACTTTTGGGTTCCTCAGTCCGTGTTTGGGTACCTCATGCCACTTTTGGGTTCCTCAGTCCGTCATTGGGTTCCTCAAAACATTTTTGGGTCCTGCAGCCCATTTTTTGGTCCCTCAGCCCATTTTGGGGGTTTTTCAATCCATTTTTTGGTTTCCCACTCCATTTTTGGGTTCATTGAGCCATGTTTGGTTTCCTCAGTCTATTTTGGGTTTGCCAGTCCATTTTTGACTTTCTCAGTCCATTTTTAGGTTCCTCAATCTATTTTTTGGTTTCTTCAGTCCATTTTTGGGTTTCCCAGTCCATTTTTAGGTTTCTCAATGCATTTTTGGGTTCCCCAATCCATTTTTGGTTTGCCCATGACATTTTTTGTTTCTCAGTCTGTTTTTGGTCTCTCAGCTCATTTTTCATTTCCTCAATCCAGTTTTGGGTTCCTCAATCCATGTCTTTGTCTCTCAGCCCGTTTTTGGGTTTCTCAGCCTATTTTTCGATTCCTCGAACTATTTTTGGTTTTCTCAACCTATTTTTGGGTTCCTCAATCCATTTCTGGGTTCCTCAATCCATTTTTGGTGTCGTAGGACATTTTTGGGTCTTGCAGCACATTTTTGGGTTCCTCAATCTATTTTTGGGTTCCTCAGTCCATTTTTGGGTTTCCCAGTCGATTTTTGGCTTCCTCAGTCCATTTTTAGGTTTACAATCCATTTTTGGTTTCGTCAATCTATTTTTTAGTTTTCGTCTATCCATGTCTTGGTCACACAGCCCATTTCTGGGTTCCTCAGTCCATTTCTGGGTTTCCCAGTCCATTTTTTGATTTCTCGGTCCAGTTTTAGGTTTCTCAATTCATTTTTGTGTTCCTCAATCCATTTTTTATGGTTTCTCAGCCCATATTTGAATTCCTCAATCCATTTTTGTTTTCCCATGACATTTTTGGTTTCTCAGTCTGTTTTTGATCTTTCAGCTCATTTTTGTTTCCTCAATCCAGTTTTGGGTTCCTCAATCCATGTCTTGGTCACTCAGCCCATTTTTGGGTTTCTCAGCCTATTTTTTAGTTCCTCCAACCATTTATGGGTTCCTCAATCCATTTTTGGGTTCCTAAGTCCATTTTGGGTCCCGCAGCCCATTTTTGGTTCCTCAATCCATTTTTGGGTGTCCCAGGACATTTTTGGGTTCCTCCATCCATTTTTGGGTTCCTCACTCTGTTTTTGCACTTCTCATGCCGTTTCTGGGTTCCTCAGACCATCATTGGGTTCCTCAATTCATTTTTGGGTCCTGCAGCCAATTTGTGGGTCCCTTAGCCCATTTTGGGGGTTTTTCAATCTATTTTTTTTGTTTCCCAGCCTATTTTTGCGTTTCTCAGTCCATTTTTTGGTTCCTCAATCCAATTTTGGGTTTCTCAGCCCATTTTTAGGCTTTCCAGAACATTTTGGGGGTTCGTCAATCCATTTTTGGGGTTTTTTAATCCATGTCTTGTTCACTCAGTCCATTTTTGGGTTTCTCAGCCTACTTTTGGATTCCTCGAACCATTTTTGGTTTTCTCAGCCCATTTTTGGGTTCCTCAATACATTTTTGCGTCCTGCAGCCTTTATGGGTTTCCCAGTCCATTTTTGGGTTTCTCAATCCATTTTTTAATTCCTCATTCCTTTTTGGGTCCCTCAACCCATTTTTGAGTTCCTTAAACTTTTTTTTGGATTCTTCAATCTATTTTTGGGTTTCCAATCTCATTTTTGGGTTTCTCAGCCCATTTTTGTGTTTCTCAATTCATTTTTGCTTTCCTCAGTGGACTTTTGGGTTTCTCAGACCATTTTTGGTATCCTCAATCCTTTTTTGGGTTCCTCAGTCCATTTTTGGTTTAATCAGCCCATTTTTGATATCCTCAATCTATTTTTTGAGTCCCTCAGCCCATTTTTTGCTCTTTCATTCCATTTTTGGGTCCCTCAGCCCATTTTGGAGTCCCTCAGCACATTTTCGGGTCCCTCAGTTCATTTTTGGTTTGGTAAAGCATTTTTGGTTTTCTCACCCATTTTTGGGTTCCTCAATCCTTTTTTTTGTGTTCCTCAGTCCATTTTTGGCTTCCTCAGCACATTTTGGGGGTTCCTCAATTCATTTTTGGTTTTTTCTATCCATTTTTTGGTCCATCAGCCCATTTTTGGGTTCCTCAATCTATTTTTGGATCCCTCAGCCCATTTTGGATTTCCTAAGCCCATTTTTGGGTCCCTCAATACATTCTTGGGTATCTCAGCCCATTGCTGGGTTCCTCAATCCGATTTTGGAATTCTCAGCCCATTTTTAGGCTTTTCAGACCATTTTGGGGTTCGCCAATCCATTTTTGTTTTTTTTAATCCATGTCTTGGTCACTCAGCCCATTTTGGGGTTTCTCAGCCTATTTTTCTCTTCCTCGAACTATTTTTGGTTTTCTCAAACCATTTTCGGGTTCCTCAATCCATTTTTGGGTTCTTCAGTCCATTTTTTGGTTTCTCAGCCCATTATGGGGTTCCTCAATCTGTTTTTTATTTTCTCATTGCACTTTTGGTTTTCTCAGCCCATTTTTTGTTTCCTCAATCCATTTTTGGATTCCTCAGTCAAGTTTTGGGTTCCTCAGCCCATATTTGTCTCTCTCTTTCCATTTTTGGATCCCTCAGCCCATTTTTGGGTACCTCAATCCATTTTAGGTTTTCCCAGTCCATTTTTGGGTTCCTTAGCCCATTTATGGGTTCCTAAATCTATATTTGGGTTGCCCAGGACATTTTTGGTTTCTCAGTCCGTTTTTGGTCCCTCAGCCCATTTTTGGTTCTCTCAATACATTTTTGGTTTTTCCCCGCCCAAATTTCAATTTCCAAGCCTTTTTTTTGTGTTTCTCAGCACATTTTTTGTCTCTCAATCCTTTTTTGGGTTCCTCAGCCCATTTTTGGTTTTTTCAATCCATTTTTGGGTTTGTCTATCCATTTTTGGGTTCCTCAACCCATTTTTGGGTTCCTCAATCCATTTTTGGGTCCTGCAGCCATTATGGGTTTCCCAGTTTATTTTTGGGTTTATCAATCCATTTGGGTTTGTCAATCTATTTTTTAGTTTTCTCAGTCCATTTTTAGGTTCCTCGATCCATTTTTGCGTTCCTCAATCCATGTCTGGGTCCCTCAGCCCATTTTTGGGTTTCTCAGCCTATTTTTTGATTCCTCGAACCATTTTTGGTTTTCTCAACCCATTTTTGGGTTCCTCGAAACCATTTTTGGGTTCCTCTATTTATTTTTGGGTTACTCAATCCATTCTTGGGTTCCTCAATACATTTTTGGGTTGCCCAGGACATTTTTGGGTCTTGCAGCACATTTTGGGCTTCCGCAATCTATTTTTGGCTTCCTCAGTGCATTTTTAGGTTTACAATGCATTTTTGGTTTCGTCAATCTATTTTTTTGGTTTCCTCAGTTCATTTTTTTTTCCTCAATCCATTTTTGGGTTCCTCAAACCATGTCTTGGTCACTCAACTCATTTTTGGGTTTGTCAGCCTATTTTTGGATTCCTCGATCTATTTTTTGTTTTCTCAACCCATTTTGGGGTTCCTCAATCCATTTTTTGATCCCTCAGCCCATTTTGGGATTCTTAAGCCCATTTTTGGGTCCCTCAATTTTTTTTGGGTCCCTCAGGCCATTTCTGGGTTCCTCAATTCATTTTTGGGTTCGTCAGCACATTTTAGGGGTTCTTCAATCGATTTTTTTGCTTTCCCAGCCTATTTTTGGGTTTCTCAGTCCATTTTTGGTTTTTTCAATCCATTTTTGGGTTTCTCTATCCATTTTTGTGTTCCTCAGTCCATTTTTGGGTTCCTGAATCCATTTTTGGGTTTCCCAGTGCATTTTCTGATTTCTCAGTCCATTTTTAGGTTTCTCAATGCATTTTGGGGTTCCTCAATGCATTTTTTATGGTTTCTAAGCCCATATTTGAGTTCCTCAATCCATTTTTGGTCTGCCCAAGACATTTTTGGTTTCTCAGTCAGTTTTTGATCTTTCAGCTCAGTTTTGGTTTCCTCAATCCAGTTTTGGGTTCCTCAATCCATGTCTTGGTCACTCAGCCCATTTTTGGGTTTCTCAGCCTATTTTTTAGTTCCTCAATCCATTTATGGGTTCCTCAATCCATTTTTGGGTTTCTCAGTCCATTTTGGGTCCCGCAGCCCATTTTTGGTTCCTCGATCCATTTTTGGGTGTCCCAGGACATTTTTGGGTTCCTCCATCCATTTTTGGGTTCCTCAGCCCCTTTTTGGGTTCCTCATGCCATTTTGGGGTTCCTCAGTCCGTCATTGAGTTCCTCAATACAGTTTTGGGTCCCTTGGCCCATTTTTGGGGTTTTTCAATCTTTTTTTTGGTTTCCCAGCCCATTTTTGGGTTCCTCAAACTATTTTTGGGTTCCGGAGTCCATTTTTGGGTTTTACAGTCGATTTTTGGCTTCCTCAGTTCATTTTTCGGTTTACAATCCTTTTTTGGTTTCGTCAATCTATTTTTTTAGTTTTCGTCTATCCATGTCTTGGTCACTCAGCCCATTTTTCGGTTCCTCAGTCTATTTTTGGATTCCTGAATCCATTTTTGGGTTTCCCAGTCCATTTTTTGATTTCTCAGTCCATTTTTAGGTTTCTCAATGCATTTTGGGGTTCCTCAATGCATTTTTTATGGTTTCTAAGCCCATATTTGTGTTCCTCATTCCATTTTTGGTTTGCCCATGACATTTTTGGTTTCTCAGTCTGTTTTTGATCCTTCAGCTCATATTTTTTTCCTCAATCCAGTTTTGGGTTCCTCAGTTAGTTTTGGGGTTCCTTAATACATTTTTGGGTCCCGCAGCCCATTTTTATGTTTCCAAGCTTTTTTTTGGGTTTCTCAGCCCATTTTTGGGTTCCTCATGCCATTTTTTGGTTCCTCAGTCCATGATTGGGTTCCTCAATACATTTTTGGGTTCCTGCAGCCCATTTTTGGGTCCCTCAGCCCATTTTTTATATCCTCAATCCATTTTTGAGTCCCTCAGACCATTTTTTGCTCTCTCATTCCGTTTTTGGGTCGCTCAGCCCATTTCTGGGTTCCTCAATCCTATTTTGGGTTTCTCAGCCCATTTTTAGGCTTTTCAGACCATTTTTGGGGTTCGTCAATCCATTTTGGGGGTTTTTCAATCCATGTCTTTGTCTCTCAGCCCGTTTTTGGGTTTCTCAGCCTATTTTTCGATTCCTCGAACTATTTTTGGTTTTCTCAACCTATTTTGGGGTTCCTCAATCCATGTCTTGATCACTCAGTCCATTTTTGGTTTCTCAGCCCATTTTTTGGATTTTCAGACTATTTTTGGGTCCCTCAATCCATTTTTGTTTTCCTCAATCCATTTTTGGGTCCCTCAGCCAGTTTTTGGTTTCTCAATATATTTTTGGATGTCCCAGGACATTTTTGGCTTCCTCAATCCATTTCTGGGTTCCTCAATCCATTTTTGGTGTCGTAGGACATTTTTGGGTCTTGCAGCACATTTTTGGGTTCCTCAATCTATTTTTGGGTTCCTCAGTCCATTTTTGGGTTTCCCAGTCGATTTTTGGCTTCCTCAGTCCATTTTTAGGTTTACAATCCATTTTTGGTTTCGTCAATCTATTTTTTAGTTTTCGTCTATCCATGTCTTGGTCACACAGCCCATTTCTGGGTTCCTCAGTCCATTTCTGGATTTCCCAGTCCATTTTTTGATTTCTCGGTCCAGTTTTAGGTTTCTCAATTCATTTTTGCGTTCCTCAATCCATTTTTTATGGTTTCTCAGCCCATATTTGAATTCCTCAATCCATTTTTGTTTTCCCATGACATTTTTGGTTTCTCAGTCTGTTTTTGATCTTTCAGCTCATTTTTGTTTCCTCAATCCAGTTTTGGGTTCCTCAATCCATGTCTTGGTCACTCAGCCCATTTTTGGGTTTCTCAGCCTATTTTTTAGTTCCTCCAACCATTTATGGGTTCCTCAATCCATTTTTGGGTTCCTAAGTCCATTTTGGATCCCGCAGCCCATTTTTGGTTCCTCAATCCATTTTTGGGTGTCCCAGGACATTTTTGGGTTCCTCCATCCATTTTTGGGTTCCTCACTCTGTTTTTGCGCTTCTCATGCCGTTTCTGGGTTCCTCAGACCATCATTGGGTTCCTCAATTCATTTTTGGGTCCTGCAGCCAATTTGTGGGTCCCTTAGCCCATTTTGGGGGTTTTTCAATCTATTTTTTTTGTTTCCCAGCCTATTTTTGCGTTTCTCAGTCCATTTTTTGGTTCCTCAATCCAATTTTGGGTTTCTCAGCCCATTTTTAGGCTTTCCAGACCATTTTTGGGGTTCGTCAATCCATTTTTGGGGTTTTTTAATCCATGTCTTGTTCACTCAGTCCATTTTTGGGTTTCTCAGCCTACTTTTGGATTCCTCGAACCATTTTTGGTTTTCTCAGCCCATTTTTGGGTTCCTCAATACATTTTTGCGTCCTGCAGCCTTTATGGGTTTCCCAGTCCATTTTTGGGTTTCTCAATCCATTTTTTAATTCCTCATTCCTTTTTGGGTCCCTCAACCCATTTTTGAGTTCCTTAAACTTTTTTTTGGATTCTTCAATCTATTTTTGGGTTTCCAATCTCATTTTTGGGTTTCTCAGCCCATTTTTGTGTTTCTCAATTCATTTTTGCTTTCCTCAGTGGACTTTTGGGTTTCTCAGACCATTTTTGGTATCCTCAATCCTTTTTTGGGTTCCTCAGTCCATTTTTGGTTTAATCAGCCCATTTTTGATATCCTCAATCTATTTTTTGAGTCCCTCAGCCCATTTTTTGCTCTTTCATTCCATTTTTGGGTCCCTCAGCCCATTTTGGAGTCCCTCAGCACATTTTCGGGTCCCTCAGTTCATTTTTGGTTTGGTAAAGCATTTTTGGTTTTCTCACCCATTTTTGGGTTCCTCAATCCTTTTTTTTGTGTTCCTCAGTCCATTTTTGGCTTCCTCAGCACATTTTGGGGGTTCCTCAATTCATTTTTGGTTTTTTCTATCCAGTTTTTGGTCCATCAGCCCATTTTTGGGTTCCTCAATCTATTTTTGGATCCCTCAGCCCATTTTGGATTTCCTAAGCCCATTTTTGGGTCCCTCAATACATTCTTGGGTATCTCAGCCCATTGCTGGGTTCCTCAATCCGATTTTGGAATTCTCAGCCCATTTTTAGGCTTTTCAGACCATTTTGGGGTTCGCCAATCCATTTTTGTTTTTTTTAATCCATGTCTTGGTCACTCAGCCCATTTTGGGGTTTCTCAGCCTATTTTTCTCTTCCTCGAACTATTTTTGGTTTTCTCAAACCATTTTCGGGTTCCTCAATCCATTTTTGGGTTCTTCAGTCCATTTTTTGGTTTCTCAGCCCATTATGGGGTTCCTCAATCTGTTTTTTATTTTCTCATTGCACTTTTGGTTTTCTCAGCCCATTTTTTGTTTCCTCAATCCATTTTTGGATTCCTCAGTCAAGTTTTGGGTTCCTCAGCCCATATTTGTCTCTCTCTTTCCATTTTTGGATCCCTCAGCCCATTTTTGGGTACCTCAATCCATTTTAGGTTTTCCCAGTCCATTTTTGGGTTCCTTAGCCCATTTATGGGTTCCTAAATCTATATTTGGGTTGCCCAGGACATTTTTGGTTTCTCAGTCCGTTTTTGGTCCCTCAGCCCATTTTTGGTTCTCTCAATACATTTTTGGTTTTTCCCCGCCCAAATTTCAATTTCCAAGCCTTTTTTTTGTGTTTCTCAGCACATTTTTTGTCTCTCAATCCTTTTTTGGGTTCCTCAGCCCATTTTTGGTTTTTTCAATCCATTTTTGGGTTTGTCTATCCATTTTTGGGTTCCTCAACCCATTTTTGGGTTCCTCAATCCATTTTTGGGTCCTGCAGCCATTATGGGTTTCCCAGTTTATTTTTGGGTTTATCAATCCATTTGGGTTTGTCAATCTATTTTTTAGTTTTCTCAGTCCATTTTTAGGTTCCTCGATCCATTTTTGCGTTCCTCAATCCATGTCTGGGTCCCTCAGCCCATTTTTGGGTTTCTCAGCCTATTTTTTGATTCCTCGAACCATTTTTGGTTTTCTCAACCCATTTTTGGGTTCCTCGAAACCATTTTTGGGTTCCTCTATTTATTTTTGGGTTACTCAATCCATTCTTGGGTTCCTCAATACATTTTTGGGTTGCCCAGGACATTTTTGGGTCTTGCAGCACATTTTGGGCTTCCGCAATCTATTTTTGGCTTCCTCAGTGCATTTTTAGGTTTACAATGCATTTTTGGTTTCGTCAATCTATTTTTTTGGTTTCCTCAGTTCATTTTTTTTTCCTCAATCCATTTTTGGGTTCCTCAAACCATGTCTTGGTCACTCAACTCATTTTTGGGTTTGTCAGCCTATTTTTGGATTCCTCGATCTATTTTTTGTTTTCTCAACCCATTTTGGGGTTCCTCAATCCATTTTTTGATCCCTCAGCCCATTTTGGGATTCTTAAGCCCATTTTTGGGTCCCTCAATTTTTTTTGGGTCCCTCAGGCCATTTCTGGGTTCCTCAATTCATTTTTGGGTTCGTCAGCACATTTTAGGGGTTCTTCAATCGATTTTTTTGCTTTCCCAGCCTATTTTTGGGTTTCTCAGTCCATTTTTGGTTTTTTCAATCCATTTTTGGGTTTCTCTATCCATTTTTGTGTTCCTCAGTCCATTTTTGGGTTCCTGAATCCATTTTTGGGTTTCTCAGCCCATTTTTAGGCTTTCCAGACCATTTTGGGGGTTCGTCAATCCATTTTTGGGGTTTTTTAATCCATGTCTTGTTCACTCAGTCCATTTTTGGGTTTCTCAGCCTACTTTTGGATTCCTCGAACCATTTTTGGTTTTCTCAGCCCATTTTTGGGTTCCTCAATACATTTTTGCGTCCTGCAGCCTTTATGGGTTTCCCAGTCCATTTTTGGGTTTCTCAATCCATTTTTTAATTCCTCATTCCTTTTTGGGTCCCTCAACCCATTTTTGAGTTCCTTAAACTTTTTTTTGGATTCTTCAATCTATTTTTGGGTTTCCAATCTCATTTTTGGGTTTCTCAGCCCATTTTTGTGTTTCTCAATTCATTTTTGCTTTCCTCAGTGGACTTTTGGGTTTCTCAGACCATTTTT
The DNA here is from genome assembly GCA_033558185.1 of Dromococcyx pavoninus. NCBI lineage: Eukaryota > Metazoa > Chordata > Aves > Cuculiformes > Neomorphidae > Dromococcyx > Dromococcyx pavoninus. The sequence continues at coordinate 17,213 of JAUMJL010002415.1, read as the reverse complement.
GGTATCCTCAATCCTTTTTTGGGTTCCTCAGTCCATTTTTGGTTTAATCAGCCCATTTTTGATATCCTCAATCTATTTTTTGAGTCCCTCAGCCCATTTTTTGCTCTTTCATTCCATTTTTGGGTCCCTCAGCCCATTTTGGAGTCCCTCAGCACATTTTCGGGTCCCTCAGTTCATTTTTGGTTTGGTAAAGCATTTTTGGTTTTCTCACCCATTTTTGGGTTCCTCAATCCTTTTTTTTGTGTTCCTCAGTCCATTTTTGGCTTCCTCAGCACATTTTGGGGGTTCCTCAATTCTTTTTTGGTTTTTTCTATCCATTTTTTGGTCCATCAGCCCATTTTTGGGTTCCTCAATCTATTTTTGGATCCCTCAGCCCATTTTGGATTTCCTAAGCCCATTTTTGGGTCCCTCAATACATTCTTGGGTATCTCAGCCCATTGCTGGGTTCCTCAATCCGATTTTGGAATTCTCAGCCCATTTTTAGGCTTTTCAGACCATTTTGGGGTTCGCCAATCCATTTTTGGTTTTTTTAATCCATGTCTTGGTCACTCAGCCCATTTTGGGGTTTCTCAGCCTATTTTTCTATTCCTCGAACTATTTTTGGTTTTCTCAAACCATTTTCGGGTTCCTCAATCCATTTTTGGGTTCTTCAGTCCATTTTTTGGTTTCTCAGCCCATTATGGGGTTCCTCAATCTGTTTTTTATTTTCTCATTGCACTTTTGGTTTTCTCAGCCCATTTTTTGTTTCCTCAATCCATTTTTGGATTCCTCAGTCAAGTTTTGGGTTCCTCAGCCCATATTTGTCTCTCTCTTTCCATTTTTGGATCCCTCAGCCCATTTTTGGGTACCTCAATCCATTTTAGGTTTTCCCAGTCCATTTTTGGGTTCCTTAGCCCATTTATGGGTTCCTAAATCTATATTTGGGTTGCCCAGGACATTTTTGGTTTCTCAGTCCGTTTTTGGTCCCTCAGCCCATTTTTGGTTCTCTCAATACATTTTTGGTTTTTCCCCGCCCAAATTTCAATTTCCAAGCCTTTTTTTTGTGTTTCTCAGCACATTTTTTGTCTCTCAATCCTTTTTTGGGTTCCTCAGCCCATTTTTGGTTTTTTCAATCCATTTTTGGGTTTGTCTATCCATTTTTGGGTTCCTCAACCCATTTTTGGGTTCCTCAATCCATTTTTGGGTCCTGCAGCCATTATGGGTTTCCCAGTTTATTTTTGGGTTTATCAATCCATTTGGGTTTGTCAATCTATTTTTTAGTTTTCTCAGTCCATTTTTAGGTTCCTCGATCCATTTTTGCGTTCCTCAATCCATGTCTGGGTCCCTCAGCCCATTTTTGGGTTTCTCAGCCTATTTTTTGATTCCTCGAACCATTTTTGGTTTTCTCAACCCATTTTTGGGTTCCTCGAAACCATTTTTGGGTTCCTCTATTTATTTTTGGGTTACTCAATCCATTCTTGGGTTCCTCAATACATTTTGGGTTGCCCAGGACATTTTTGGGTCTTGCAGCACATTTTGGGCTTCCGCAATCTATTTTTGGCTTCCTCAGTGCATTTTTAGGTTTACAATGCATTTTTGGTTTCGTCAATCTATTTTTTTGGTTTCCTCAGTTCATTTTTTTTTCCTCAATCCATTTTTGGGTTCCTCAAACCATGTCTTGGTCACTCAACTCATTTTTGGGTTTGTCAGCCTATTTTTGGATTCCTCGATCTATTTTTTGTTTTCTCAACCCATTTTGGGGTTCCTCAATCCATTTTTTGATCCCTCAGCCCATTTTGGGATTCTTAAGCCCATTTTTGGGTCCCTCAATTTTTTTTGGGTCCCTCAGGCCATTTCTGGGTTCCTCAATTCATTTTTGGGTTCGTCAGCACATTTTAGGGGTTCTTCAATCGATTTTTTTGCTTTCCCAGCCTATTTTTGGGTTTCTCAGTCCATTTTTGGTTTTTTCAATCCATTTTTGGGTTTCTCTATCCATTTTTGTGTTCCTCAGTCCATTTTTGGGTTCCTGAATCCATTTTTGGGTTTCCCAGTGCATTTTCTGATTTCTCAGTCCATTTTTAGGTTTCTCAATGCATTTTGGGGTTCCTCAATGCATTTTTTATGGTTTCTAAGCCCATATTTGAGTTCCTCAATCCATTTTTGGTCTGCCCAAGACATTTTTGGTTTCTCAGTCAGTTTTTGATCTTTCAGCTCAGTTTTGGTTTCCTCAATCCAGTTTTGGGTTCCTCAATCCATGTCTTGGTCACTCAGCCCATTTTTGGGTTTCTCAGCCTATTTTTTAGTTCCTCAATCCATTTATGGGTTCCTCAGTCCATTTTGGGTCCCGCAGCCCATTTTTGGTTCCTCGATCCATTTTTGGGTGTCCCAGGACATTTTTGGGTTCCTCCATCCATTTTTGGGTTCCTCAGCCCCTTTTTGGGTTCCTCATGCCATTTTGGGGTTCCTCAGTCCGTCATTGAGTTCCTCAATACAGTTTTGGGTCCCTTGGCCCATTTTGGGGGTTTTTCAATCTTTTTTTTGGTTTCCCAGCCCATTTTTGGGTTCCTCAAACTATTTTTGGGTTCCGGAGTCCATTTTTGGGTTTTACAGTCGATTTTTGGCTTCCTCAGTTCATTTTTCGGTTTACAATCCTTTTTTGGTTTCGTCAATCTATTTTTTTAGTTTTCGTCTATCCATGTCTTGGTCACTCAGCCCATTTTTCGGTTCCTCAGTCTATTTTTGGATTCCTGAATCCATTTTTGGGTTTCCCAGTCCATTTTTTGATTTCTCAGTCCATTTTTAGGTTTCTCAATGCATTTTGGGGTTCCTCAATGCATTTTTTATGGTTTCTAAGCCCATATTTGTGTTCCTCATTCCATTTTTGGTTTGCCCATGACATTTTTGGTTTCTCAGTCTGTTTTTGATCCTTCAGCTCATATTTTTTTCCTCAATCCAGTTTTGGGTTCCTCAGTTAGTTTTGGGGTTCCTTAATACATTTTTGGGTCCCGCAGCCCATTTTTATGTTTCCAAGTTTTTTTTGGGTTTCTCAGCCCATTTTTGGGTTCCTCATGCCATTTTTTGGTTCCTCAGTCCATGATTGGGTTCCTCAATACATTTTTGGGTTCCTGCAGCCCATTTTTGGGTCCCTCAGCCCATTTTTTATATCCTCAATCCATTTTTGAGTCCCTCAGACCATTTTTTGCTCTCTCATTCCGTTTTTGGGTCGCTCAGCCCATTTCTGGGTTCCTCAATCCTATTTTGGGTTTCTCAGCCCATTTTTAGGCTTTTCAGACCATTTTTGGGGTTCGTCAATCCATTTTGGGGGTTTTTCAATCCATGTCTTTGTCTCTCAGCCCGTTTTTGGGTTTCTCAGCCTATTTTTCGATTCCTCGAACTATTTTTGGTTTTCTCAACCTATTTTGGGGTTCCTCAATCCATGTCTTGATCACTCAGTCCATTTTTGGTTTCTCAGCCCATTTTTTGGATTTTCAGACTATTTTTGGGTCCCTCAATCCATTTTTGTTTTCCTCAATCCATTTTTGGGTCCCTCAGCCAGTTTTTGGTTTCTCAATATATTTTTGGATGTCCCAGGACATTTTTGGCTTCCTCAATCCATTTCTGGGTTCCTCAATCCATTTTTGGTGTCGTAGGACATTTTTGGGTCTTGCAGCACATTTTTGGGTTCCTCAATCTATTTTTGGGTTCCTCAGTCCATTTTTAGGTTTACAATCCATTTTTGGTTTCGTCAATCTATTTTTTAGTTTTCGTCTATCCATGTCTTGGTCACACAGCCCATTTCTGGGTTCCTCAGTCCATTTCTGGGTTTCCCAGTCCATTTTTTGATTTCTCGGTCCATTTTTAGGTTTCTCAATTCATTTTGCATTCCTCAATCCAATTTTTATGGTTTCTCAGCCCATATTTGAATTCCTCAATCCATTTTTGTTTTCCCATGACATTTTTGGTTTCTCAGTCTGTTTTTGATCTTTCAGCTCATTTTTGTTTCCTCAATCCAGTTTTGGGTTCCTCAATCCATGTCTTGGTCACTCAGCCCATTTTTGGGTTTCTCAGCCTATTTTTTAGTTCTCCAACCATTTATGGGTTCCTCAATCCATTTTTGGGTTCCTAAGTCCATTTTGGGTCCCGCAGCCCATTTTGGTTCCTCAATCCATTTTTGGGTGTCCCAGGACATTTTTGGGTTCCTCCATCCATTTTTGGGTTCCTCACTCTGTTTTTGCGCTTCTCATGCCGTTTCTGGGTTCCTCAGACCATCATTGGGTTCCTCAATTCATTTTTGGGTCCTGCAGCCAATTTGTGGGTCCCTTAGCCCATTTTGGGGTTTTTCAATCTATTTTTTTTTGTTTCCAGCCTATTTTTGCGTTTCTCAGTCCATTTTTTGGTTCCTCAATCCAATTTTGGGTTTCTCAGCCCATTTTTAGGCTTTCCAGACCATTTTGAGGTTCGTCAATCCATTTTTGGGGTTTTTTAATCCATGTCTTGTTCTCTCAGTCCATTTTTGGGTTTCTCAGCCCATTTTTGTGTTTCTCAATTCATTTTTGCTTTCTCAGTGGACTTTGGGTTTCTCAGACCATTTTTGGTATCCTCAATCCTTTTTTGGGTTCCTCAGTCCATTTTTGGTTTAATCAGCCCATTTTTGATATCCTCAATCTATTTTTTGAGTCCCTCAGCCCATTTTTTGCTCTTTCATTCCATTTTGGGTCCCTCAGCCCATTTTGGAGTCCCTCAGCACATTTTCGGGTCCCTCAGTTCATTTTTGGTTTGGTAAAGCATTTTTGGTTTTCTCACCCATTTTTGGGTTCCTCAATCCTTTTTTTTTGTGTTCCTCAGTCCATTTTTGGCTTCCTCAGCACATTTGGGGGTTCCTCAATTCATTTTTGGTTTTTTCTATCCATTTTTTGGTCCATCAGCCCATTTTTGGGTTCCTCAATCTATTTTTGGATCCCTCAGCCCATTTTGGATTTCCTAAGCCCATTTTTGGGTCCCTCAATACATTCTTGGGTATCTCAGCCCATTGCTGGGTTCCTCAATCCGATTTTGGAATTCTCAGCCCATTTTTAGGCTTTTCAGACCATTTTGGGGTTCGCCAATCCATTTTTGGTTTTTTTAATCCATGTCTTGGTCACTCAGCTCATTTTGGGGTTTCTCAGCCTATTTTTCTATTCCTCGAACTATTTTTGGTTTTCTCAAACCATTTTCGGGTTCCTCAATCCATTTTTGGGTTCTTCAGTCCATTTTTTGGTTTCTCAGCCCATTATGGGGTTCCTCAATCTGTTTTTTATTTTCTCATTGCACTTTTGGTTTTCTCAGCCCATTTTTTGTTTCCTCAATCCATTTTTGGATTCCTCAGTCAAGTTTTGGGTTCCTCAGCCCATATTTGTCTCTCTCTTTCCATTTTTGGATCCCTCAGCCCATTTTTGGGTACCTCAATCCATTTTAGGTTTTCCCAGTCCATTTTTGGGTTCCTTAGCCCATTTATGGGTTCCTAAATCTATATTTGGGTTGCCCAGGACATTTTTGGTTTCTCAGTCCGTTTTTGGTCCCTCAGCCCATTTTTGGTTCTCTCAATACATTTTTGGTTTTTCCCCGCCCAAATTTCAATTTCCAAGCCTTTTTTTTGTGTTTCTCAGGTTTCTCAGCACATTTTTTGTCTCTCAATCCTTTTTTGGGTTCCTCAGCCCATTTTTGGTTTTTTCAATCCATTTTTGGGTTTGTCTATCCATTTTTGGGTTCCTCAACCCATTTTTGGGTTCCTCAATCCATTTTTGGGTCCTGCAGCCATTATGGGTTTCCCAGTTTATTTTTGGGTTTATCAATCCATTTGGGTTTGTCAATCTATTTTTTAGTTTTCTCAGTCCATTTTTAGGTTCCTCGATCCATTTTTGCGTTCCTCAATCCATGTCTGGGTCCTCAGCCCATTTTTGGGTTTCTCAGCCTATTTTTTGATTCCTCGAAACCATTTTTGGTTTTCTCAACCCATTTTTGGGTTCCTCGAAACCATTTTTTGGGTTCCTCTATTTATTTTTGGGTTACTCAATCCATTCTTGGGTTCCTCAATACATTTTTGGGTTGCCCAGGACATTTTTGGGTCTTGCAGCACATTTTGGGCTTCCGCAATCTATTTTTGGCTTCCTCAGTGCATTTTTAGGTTTACAATGCATTTTTGGTTTCGTCAATCTATTTTTTTGGTTTCCTCAGTTCATTTTTTTTTCCTCAATCCATTTTTGGGTTCCTCAAACCATGTCTTGGTCACTCAACTCATTTTTGGGTTTGTCAGCCTATTTTTGGATTCCTCGATCTATTTTTTGTTTTCTCAACCCATTTTGGGGTTCCTCAATCCATTTTTTGATCCCTCAGCCCATTTTGGGATTCTTAAGCCCATTTTTGGGTCCCTCAATTTTTTTTGGGTCCCTCAGGCCATTTCTGGGTTCCTCAATTCATTTTTGGGTTCGTCAGCACATTTTAGGGGTTCTTCAATCGATTTTTTGCTTTCCCAGCCTATTTTTGGGTTTCTCAGTCCATTTTTGTTTTTTTCAATCCATTTTTGAGTTTCTCTATCCATTTTTGTGTTCCTCAGTCCATTTTTGGGTTCCTGAATCCATTTTTGGGTTTCCCAGTGCATTTTCTGATTTCTCAGTCCATTTTTAGGTTTCTCAATGCATTTTGGGGTTCCTCAATGCATTTTTTATGGTTTCTAAGCCCATATTTGAGTTCCTCAATCCATTTTTGGTCTGCCCAAGACATTTTTGGTTTCTCAGTCAGTTTTTGATCTTTCAGCTCAGTTTTGGTTTCCTCAATCCAGTTTTGGGTTCCTCAATCCATGTCTTGGTCACTCAGCCCATTTTTGGGTTTCTCAGCCTATTTTTTAGTTCCTCAATCCATTTATGGGTTCCTCAATCCATTTTTGGGTTTCTCAGTCCATTTTGGGTCCCGCAGCCCATTTTTGGTTCCTCGATCCATTTTTGGGTGTCCCAGGACATTTTTGGGTTCCTCCATCCATTTTTGGGTTCCTCAGCCCCTTTTTGGGTTCCTCATGCCATTTTGGGGTTCCTCAGTCCGTCATAGAGTTCCTCAATACAGTTTTGGGTCCCTTGGCCCATTTTTGGGGTTTTTCAATCTTTTTTTTGGTTTCCCAGCCCATTTTTGGGTTGCTCAGCCCCTTTTTGGGTTCCTCATGCCATTTTGGGGTTCCTCAGTCCGTCATTGAGTTCCTCAATACAGTTTTGGGTCCCTTGGCCCATTTTTGGGGTTTTTCAATCTTTTTTTTGGTTTCCCAGCCTATTTTTGGGTTCCTCAAACTATTTTTGGGTTCCGGAGTCCATTTTTGGGTTTTACAGTCGATTTTTGGCTTCCTCAGTTCATTTTTCGGTTTACAATCCTTTTTTGGTTTCGTCAATCTATTTTTTTAGTTTTCGTCTATCCATGTCTTGGTCACTCAGCCCATTTTTCGGTTCCTCAGTCTATTTTTGGATTCCTGAATCCATTTTTGGGTTTCCCAGTCCATTTTTTGATTTCTCAGTCCATTTTTAGGTTTCTCAATGCATTTTGGGGTTCCTCAATGCATTTTTTATGGTTTCTAAGCCCATATTTGTGTTCCTCATTCCATTTTTGGTTTGCCCATGACATTTTTGGTTTCTCAGTCTGTTTTTGATCCTTCAGCTCATATTTTTTTCCTCAATCCAGTTTTGGGTTCCTCAGTTAGTTTTGGGGTTCCTTAATACATTTTTGGGTCCCGCAGCCCATTTTTATGTTTCCAAGCTTTTTTTTGGGTTTCTCAGCCCATTTTTGGGTTCCTCATGCCATTTTTTGGTTCCTCAGTCCATGATTGGGTTCCTCAATACATTTTTGGGTTCCTGCAGCCCAGTTTTGGGTCCCTCAGCCCATTTTTTATATCCTCAATCCATTTTTGAGTCCCTCAGACCATTTTTTGCTCTCTCATTCCGTTTTTGGGTCGCTCAGCCCATTTCTGGGTTCCTCAATCCTATTTTGGGTTTCTCAGCCCATTTTTAGGCTTTTCAGACCATTTTTGGGGTTCGTCAATCCATTTTGGGGGTTTTTCAATCCATGTCTTTGTCTCTCAGCCCGTTTTTGGGTTTCTCAGCCTATTTTTCGATTCCTCGAACTATTTTTGGTTTTCTCAACCTATTTTGGGGTTCCTCAATCCATGTCTTGATCACTCAGTCCATTTTTGGTTTCTCAGCCCATTTTTTGGATTTTCAGACTATTTTTGGGTCCCTCAATCCATTTTTGTTTTCCTCAATCCATTTTTGGGTCCCTCAGCCAGTTTTTGGTTTCTCAATATATTTTTGGATGTCCCAGGACATTTTTGGCTTCCTCAATCCATTTCTGGGTTCCTCAATCCATTTTTGGTGTCGTAGGACATTTTTGGGTCTTGCAGCACATTTTTGGGTTCCTCAATCTATTTTTGGGTTCCTCAGTCCATTTTTGGGTTTCCCAGTCGATTTTTGGCTTCCTCAGTCCATTTTTAGGTTTACAATCCATTTTTGGTTTCGTCAATCTATTTTTTAGTTTTCGTCTATCCATGTCTTGGTCACACAGCCCATTTCTGGGTTCCTCAGTCCATTTCTGGGTTTCCCAGTCCATTTTTTGATTTCTCGGTCCATTTTTAGGTTTCTCAATTCATTTTTGCGTTCCTCAATCCATTTTTTATGGTTTCTCAGCCCATATTTGAATTCCTCAATCCATTTTTGTTTTCCCATGACATTTTTGGTTTCTCAGTCTGTTTTTGATCTTTCAGCTCATTTTTGTTTCCTCAATCCAGTTTTGGGTTCCTCAATCCATGTCTTGGTCACTCAGCCCATTTTTGGGTTTCTCAGCCTATTTTTTAGTTCCTCCAACCATTTATGGGTTCCTCAATCCATTTTTGGGTTCCTAAGTCCATTTTGGGTCCCGCAGCCCATTTTTGGTTCCTCAATCCATTTTTGGGTGTCCCAGGACATTTTTGGGTTCCTCCATCCATTTTTGGGTTCCTCACTCTGTTTTTGCGCTTCTCATGCCGTTTCTGGGTTCCTCAGACCATCATTGGGTTCCTCAATTCATTTTTGGGTCCTGCAGCCAATTTGTGGGTCCCTTAGCCCATTTTGGGGGTTTTTCAATCTATTTTTTTTGTTTCCCAGCCTATTTTTGCGTTTCTCAGTCCATTTTTTGGTTCCTCAATCCAATTTTGGGTTTCTCAGCCCATTTTTAGGCTTTCCAGACCATTTTTGGGGTTCGTCAATCCATTTTTGGGGTTTTTTAATCCATGTCTTGTTCACTCAGTCCATTTTTGGGTTTCTCAGCCTACTTTTGGATTCCTCGAACCATTTTTGGTTTTCTCAGCCCATTTTTGGGTTCCTCAATACATTTTTGCGTCCTGCAGCCTTTATGGGTTTCCCAGTCCATTTTTGGGTTTCTCAATCCATTTTTTAATTCCTCATTCCTTTTTGGGTCCCTCAACCCATTTTTGAGTTCCTTAAACTTTTTTTTGGATTCTTCAATCTATTTTTGGGTTTCCAATCTCATTTTTGGGTTTCTCAGCCCATTTTTGTGTTTCTCAATTCATTTTTGCTTTCCTCAGTGGACTTTTGGGTTTCTCAGACCATTTTTGGTATCCTCAATCCTTTTTTGGGTTCCTCAGTCCATTTTTGGTTTAATCAGCCCATTTTTGATATCCTCAATCTATTTTTTGAGTCCCTCAGCCCATTTTTTGCTCTTTCATTCCATTTTTGGGTCCCTCAGCCCATTTTGGAGTCCCTCAGCACATTTTCGGGTCCCTCAGTTCATTTTTGGTTTGGTAAAGCATTTTTGGTTTTCTCACCCATTTTTGGGTTCCTCAATCCTTTTTTTTGTGTTCCTCAGTCCATTTTTGGCTTCCTCAGCACATTTTGGGGGTTCCTCAATTCATTTTTGGTTTTTTCTATCCATTTTTTGGGTCCATCATGCCCATTTTTGGGTTCCTCAATCTATTTTTTGGATCCCTCAGCCCATTTTTGGATTTCCTAAGCCCATTTTTGGGTCCCTCAATACATTCTTGGGTATCTCAGCCCATTGCTGGGTTCCTCAATCCGATTTTGGAATTCTCAGCCCATTTTTAGGCTTTTCAGACCATTTTGGGGTTCGCCAATCCATTTTTGGTTTTTTTAATCCATGTCTTGGTCACTCAGCCCATTTTGGGGTTTCTCAGCCTATTTTTCTATTCCTCGAACTATTTTTGGTTTTCTCAAACCATTTTCGGGTTCCTCAATCCATTTTTGGGTTCTTCAGTCCATTTTTTGGTTTCTCAGCCCATTATGGGGTTCCTCAATCTGTTTTTTATTTTCTCATTGCACTTTTGGTTTTCTCAGCCCATTTTTTGTTTCCTCAATCCATTTTTGGATTCCTCAGTCAAGTTTTGGGTTCCTCAGCCCATATTTTGTCTCTCTCTTTCCATTTTTGGATCCCTCAGCCCATTTTTGGGTACCTCAATCCATTTTAGGTTTTCCCAGTCCATTTTTGGGTTCCTTAGCCCATTTATGGGTTCCTAAATCTATATTTGGGTTGCCCAGGACATTTTTGGTTTCTCAGTCCGTTTTTGGTCCCTCAGCCCATTTTTGGTTCTCTCAATACATTTTTGGTTTTTCCCCGCCCAAATTTCAATTTCCAAGCCTTTTTTTTGTGTTTCTCAGCACATTTTTTGTCTCTCAATCCTTTTTTGGGTTCCTCAGCCCATTTTTGTTTTTTTCAATCCATTTTTGGGTTTGTCTATCCATTTTTGGGTTCCTCAACCCATTTTTGGGTTCCTCAATCCATTTTTGGGTCCTGCAGCCATTATGGGTTTCCCAGTTTATTTTGGGTTTATCAATCCATTTGGGTTTGTCAATCTATTTTTTAGTTTTCTCAGTCCATTTTTAGGTTCCTCGATCCATTTTTGCGTTCCTCAATCCATGTCTGGGTCCCTCAGCCCATTTTTGGGTTTCTCAGCCTATTTTTTGATTCCTCGAACCATTTTTGGTTTTCTCAACCCATTTTTGGGTTCCTCGAAACCATTTTTGGGTTCCTCTATTTATTTTTGGGTTACTCAATCCATTCTTGGGTTCCTCAATACATTTTTGGGTTGCCCAGGACATTTTTGGGTCTTGCAGCACATTTTGGGCTTCCGCAATCTATTTTTGGCTTCCTCAGTGCATTTTTAGGTTTACAATGCATTTTTGGTTTCGTCAATCTATTTTTTTGGTTTCCTCAGTTCATTTTTTTTTCCTCAATCCATTTTTGGGTTCCTCAAACGATGTCTTGGTCACTCAACTCATTTTTGGGTTTGTCAGCCTATTTTTGGATTCCTCGATCTATTTTTTGTTTTCTCAACCCATTTTGGGGTTCCTCAATCCATTTTTTGATCCCTCAGCCCATTTTGGGATTCTTAAGCCCATTTTTGGGTCCCTCAATTTTTTTTGGGTCCCTCAGGCCATTTCTGGGTTCCTCAATTCATTTTTGGGTTCGTCAGCACATTTTAGGGGTTCTTCAATCGATTTTTTTGCTTTCCCAGCCTATTTTTGGGTTTCTCAGTCCATTTTTGGTTTTTTCAATCCATTTTTGGGTTTCTCTATCCATTTTTGTGTTCCTCAGTCCATTTTTGGGTTCCTGAATCCATTTTTTGGTTTCCCAGTGCATTTTCTGATTTCTCAGTCCATTTTTAGGTTTCTCAATGCATTTTGGGGTTCCTCAATGCATTTTTTATGGTTTCTAAGCCCATATTTGAGTTCCTCAATCCATTTTTGGTCTGCCCAAGACATTTTTGGTTTCTCAGTCAGTTTTTGATCTTTCAGCTCAGTTTTGGTTTCCTCAATCCAGTTTTGGGTTCCTCAATCCATGTCTTGGTCACTCAGCCCATTTTTGGGTTTCTCAGCCTATTTTTTAGTTCCTCAATCCATTTATGGGTTCCTCAATCCATTTTTGGGTTTCTCAGTCCATTTTGGGTCCCGCAGCCCATTTTTGGTTCCTCGATCCATTTTTGGGTGTCCCAGGACATTTTTGGGTTCCTCCATCCATTTTTGGGTTCCTCAGCCCCTTTTTGGGTTCCTCATGCCATTTTGGGGTTCCTCAGTCCGTCATTGAGTTCCTCAATACAGTTTTGGGTCCCTTGGCCCATTTTTGGGGGTTTTTCAATCTTTTTTTTGGTTTCCCAGCCCATTTTTGGGTTCCTCAAACTATTTTTGGGTTCCGGAGTCCATTTTTGGGTTTTACAGTCGATTTTTGGCTTCCTCAGTTCATTTTTCGGTTTACAATCCTTTTTTGGTTTCGTCAATCTATTTTTTTAGTTTTCGTCTATCCATGTCTTGGTCACTCAGCCCATTTTTCGGTTCCTCAGTCTATTTTTGGATTCCTGAATCCATTTTTTGGGTTTCCCAGTCCATTTTTTGATTTCTCAGTCCATTTTTAGGTTTCTCAATGCATTTTGGGGTTCCTCAATGCATTTTTTATGGTTTCTAAGCCCATATTTGTGTTCCTCATTCCATTTTTGGTTTGCCCATGACATTTTTGGTTTTCTCAGTCTGTTTTTGATCCTTCAGCTCATATTTTTTTCCTCAATCCAGTTTTGGGTTCCTCAGTTAGTTTTGGGGTTCCTTAATACATTTTTGGGTCCCGCAGCCCATTTTTATGTTTCCAAGCTTTTTTTTGGGTTTCTCAGCCCATTTTTGGGTTCCTCATGCCATTTTTTGGTTCCTCAGTCCATGATTGGGTTCCTCAATACATTTTTGGGTTCCTGCAGCCCATTTTTGGGTCCCTCAGCCCATTTTTTATATCCTCAATCCATTTTTGAGTCCCTCAGACCATTTTTTGCTCTCTCATTCCGTTTTTGGGTCGCTCAGGCCCATTTCTGGGTTCCTCAATCCTATTTTGGGTTTCTCAGCCCATTTTTAGGCTTTTCAGACCATTTTTGGGGTTCGTCAATCCATTTTGGGGGTTTTTCAATCCATGTCTTTGTCTCTCAGCCCGTTTTTGGGTTTCTCAGCCTATTTTTCGATTCCTCGAACTATTTTTGGTTTTCTCAACCTATTTTGGGGTTCCTCAATCCATGTCTTGATCACTCAGTCCATTTTTGGTTTCTCAGCCCATTTTTTGGATTTTCAGACTATTTTTGGGTCCCTCAATCCATTTTTGTTTTCCTCAATCCATTTTTGGGTCCCTCAGCCAGTTTTTGGTTTCTCAATATATTTTTGGATGTCCCAGGACATTTTTGGCTTCCTCAATCCATTTCTGGGTTCCTCAATCCATTTTTGGTGTCGTAGGACATTTTTGGGTCTTGCAGCACATTTTTGGGTTCCTCAATCTATTTTTGGGTTCCTCAGTCCATTTTTGGGTTTCCCAGTCGATTTTTGGCTTCCTCAGTCCATTTTTAGGTTTACAATCCATTTTTGGTTTCGTCAATCTATTTTTTAGTTTTCGTCTATCCATGTCTTGGTCACACAGCCCATTTCTGGGTTCCTCAGTCCATTTCTGGGTTTCCCAGTCCATTTTTTTATTTCTCGGTCCATTTTTAGGTTTCTCAATTCATTTTTGCGTTCCTCAATCCATTTTTTATGGTTTCTCAGCCCATATTTGAATTCCTCAACCCATTTTTGTTTTCCCATGACATTTTTGGTTTCTCAGTCTGTTTTTGATCTTTCAGCTCATTTTTGTTTCCTCAATCCAGTTTTGGGTTCCTCAATCCATGTCTTGGTCACTCAGCCCATTTTTGGGTTTCTCAGCCTATTTTTTAGTTCCTCCAACCATTTATGGGTTCCTCAATCCATTTTTGGGTTCCTAAGTCCATTTTGGGTCCCGCAGCCCATTTTTGGTTCCTCAATCCATTTTTGGGTGTCCCAGGACATTTTTGGGTTCCTCCATCCATTTTTGGGTTCCTCACTCTGTTTTTGCACTTCTCATGCCGTTTCTGGGTTCCTCAGACCATCATTGGGTTCCTCAATTCATTTTTGGGTCCTGCAGCCAATTTGTGGGTCCCTTAGCCCATTTTGGGGGTTTTTCAATCTATTTTTTTTGTTTCCCAGCCTATTTTTGCGTTTCTCAGTCCATTTTTTGGTTCCTCAATCCAATTTTGGGTTTCTCAGCCCATTTTTAGGCTTTCCAGACCATTTTTTGGGGTTCGTCAATCCATTTTTGGGGTTTTTTAATCCATGTCTTGTTCACTCAGTCCATTTTTGGGTTTCTCAGCCTACTTTTGGATTCCTCGAACCATTTTTGGTTTTCTCAGCCTATTTTTGGGGTTCCTCAATACATTTTTGCGTCCTGCAGCCTTTATGGGTTTCCCAGTCCATTTTTGGGTTTCTCAATCCATTTTTTAATTCCTCATTCCTTTTTGGGTCCCTCAACCCATTTTTGAGTTCCTTAAACTTTTTTTTGGATTCTTCAATCTATTTTTGGGTTTCCAATCTCATTTTTTGGTTTCTCAGCCCATTTTTGTGTTTCTCAATTCATTTTTGCTTTCCTCAGTGGACTTTTGGGTTTCTCAGACCATTTTTGGTATCCTCAATCCTTTTTTGGGTTCCTCAGTCCATTTTTGGTTTAATCAGCCCATTTTTGATATCCTCAATCTATTTTTTGAGTCCCTCAGCCCATTTTTTGCTCTTTCATTCCATTTTTGGGTCCCTCAGCCCATTTTGGAGTCCCTCAGCACATTTTCGGGTCCCTCAGTTCATTTTTGGTTTGGTAAAGCATTTTTGGTTTTCTCACCCATTTTTGGGTTCCTCAATCCTTTTTTTTGTGTTCCTCAGTCCATTTTTGGCTTCCTCAGCACATTTTGGGGGTTCCTCAATTCATTTTTGGTTTTTTCTATCCATTTTTTGGTCCATCAGCCCATTTTTGGGTTCCTCAATCTATTTTTGGATCCCTCAGCCCATTTTGGATTTCCTAAGCCCATTTTTGGGTCCCTCAATACATTCTTGGGTATCTCAGCCCATTGCTGGGTTCCTCAATCCGATTTTGGAATTCTCAGCCCATTTTTAGGCTTTTCAGACCATTTTGGGGTTCGCCAATCCATTTTTGGTTTTTTTAATCCATGTCTTGGTCACTCAGCCCATTTTGGGGTTTCTCAGCCTATTTTTCTATTCCTCGAACTATTTTTGGTTTTCTCAAACCATTTTCGGGTTCCTCAATCCATTTTTGGGTTCTTCAGTCCATTTTTTGGTTTCTCAGCCCATTATGGGTTCCTCAATCTGTTTTTTATTTTCTCATTGCACTTTTGGTTTTCTCAGCCCATTTTTTGTTTCCTCAATCCATTTTTGGATTCCTCAGTCAAGTTTTGGGTTCCTCAGCCCATATTTGTCTCTCTCTTTCCATTTTTGGATCCCTCAGCCCATTTTTGGGTACCTCAATCCATTTTAGGTTTTCCCAGTCCATTTTTGGGTTCCTTAGCCCATTTATGGGTTCCTAAATCTATATTTGGGTTGCCCAGGACATTTTTGGTTTCTCAGTCCGTTTTTGGTCCCTCAGCCCATTTTTGGTTCTCTCAATACATTTTTGGTTTTTCCCCGCCCAAATTTCAATTTCCAAGCCTTTTTTTTTGTGTTTCTCAGCACATTTTTTGTCTCTCAATCCTTTTTTTGGGTTCCTCAGCCCATTTTTGGTTTTTTCAATCCATTTTTGGGTTTGTCTATCCATTTTTGGGTTCCTCAACCCATTTTTGGGTTCCTCAATCCATTTTTGGGTCCTGCAGCCATTATGGGTTTCCCAGTTTATTTTTGGGTTTATCAATCCATTTGGGTTTGTCAATCTATTTTTTAGTTTTCTCAGTCCATTTTTAGGTTCCTCGATCCATTTTTGCGTTCCTCAATCCATGTCTGGGTCCCTCAGCCCCATTTTTTGGGTTTCTCAGCCTATTTTTTTGATTCCTCGAACCATTTTTTGGTTTTCTCAACCCATTTTTGGGTTCCTCGAAACCATTTTTGGGTTCCTCTATTTATTTTTGGGTTACTCAATCCATTCTCCGGGTTCCTCAATACATTTTTGGGTTGCCCAGGACATTTTTGGGTCTTGCAGCACATTTTGGGGCTTCCGCAATCTATTTTTGGCTTCCTCAGTGCATTTTTAGGTTTACAATGCATTTTTGGTTTCGTCAATCTATTTTTTTTGGTTTCCTCAGTTCATTTTTTTTTCCTCAATCCATTTTTGGGTTCCTCAAACCATGTCTTGGTCACTCAACTCATTTTTGGGTTTGTCAGCCTATTTTTGGATTCCTCGATCTATTTTTTGTTTTCTCAACCCATTTTGGGGTTCCTCAATCCATTTTTTGATCCCTCAGCCCATTTTGGGATTCTTAAGCCCATTTTTGGGTCCCTCAATTTTTTTTGGGTCCCTCAGGCCATTTCTGGGTTCCTCAATTCATTTTTGGGTTCGTCAGCACATTTTAGGGGTTCTTCAATCGATTTTTTTGCTTTCCCAGCCTATTTTTGGGTTTCTCAGTCCATTTTTGGTTTTTTCAATCCATTTTTGGGTTTCTCTCTATCCATTTTTGTGTTCCTCAGTCCATTTTTGGGTTCCTGAATCCGTTTTTGGGTTTCCCAGTGCATTTTCTGATTTCTCAGTCCCATTTTTAGTTTTCTCAATGCATTTTGGGGTTCCTCAATGCATTTTTTTATGGTTTCTAAGCCCATATTTGAGTTCCTCAATCCATTTTTTGGTCTGCCCAAGACATTTTTGGTTTCTCAGTCAGTTTTTGATCTTTCAGCTCAGTTTTGGTTTCCTCAATCCAGTTTTGGGTTCCTCAATCCATGTCTTGGTCACTCAGCCCATTTTTGGGTTCTCAGCCTATTTTTTAGTTCCTCAATCCATTTATGGGTTCCTCAATCCATTTTTGGGTTTCTCAGTCCATTTTGGGTCCCGCAGCCCATTTTTGGTTCCTCGATCCATTTTTGGGTGTCCCAGGACATTTTTGGGTTCCTCCATCCATTTTTGGGTTCCTCAGCCCCCTTTTTGGGTTCCTCATGCCATTTTGGGGTTCCTCAGTCCGTCATTGAGTTCCTCAATACAGTTTTGGGGTCCCTTGGCCCATTTTTGGGGTTTTTCAATCTTTTTTTTGAGTTTCCCAGCCCATTTTTTGGGTTCCTCAAACTATTTTTGGGTTCCGGAGTCCATTTTTGGGTTTTACAGTCGATTTTTGGCTTCCTCAGTTCATTTTTCGGTTTACAATCCTTTTTTGGTTTCGTCAATCTATTTTTTTAGTTTTCGTCTATCCATGTCTTGGTCAC
>JAUMJL010002414.1:0-49278 GCA_033558185.1 Dromococcyx pavoninus | reverse complement strand
ACATTTTTTGGTCCTTCATTCCTTTTTGGATCCCTTAATCGATTTTTGGTTTCCTCGGCTGATTTCTGGGTTTCCAAGCCCACTTTTTAGTCCCTCATCCCATTTTTGGGTTCCTCAGCCTATTTTTGCTTTCCTCAGCCGATTTTTTGTTTCCTCAATCCAATTTTTGGTTTCCTCAGCCCAGTTTTGGGTTCGCCAATCTGTTTTTTATTTCCGTGATTCTTTTTTGGGTTCCTCAATCGATTTTTGGGTCCCTCAGCCCATTTTGGATTCTTCAATCAATTTTTGGGTTCCTCAATCCATTTCTGGGTTCTTCAATCCAGTTTTGGGTCCCTCTGCCCATTTTTGGGTTCGTCAATCCATTTTTGCGTTCCTCAGCCCATTTTTGGGTCCTCCAATATATTTTTTGGTTTTTCATCCCATTTTTAGATTCGTCAGCACATTTTTGGGTCCCTCAATCCTTATTTGGGTCCCTCTATCCCTATTTGCTCCCTCAATCCATATTTCTGTTCCTCAGCCCATTTTTGGGTTCCTCAGCCCATTTTTGGCTTCCTCAGCCTATTTTTTATTTCCTCGGCCCATTTTTTGGTTCCTCGGCCCATTTTTGTGTTCCTCGGCCCATTTTCAGATTCCTCAATTCATTTTTTGGGTACCTCAGACAATTTCTGATTTCCTCAATCCAGTTTTGGGTTCGTCAGCCCATTTTTGAGTACCTCAATCCATTTTTGGGTCCCTCAATCCATTTTTTTGTTCCTCAATCCATTTTTGGGTTCCTCAGCCATTTCTTGGTTTCATCAATCTATTTTTTGCTTCCTCAGCCTATTTTGGGGTTCCTGAGACCATTTTTGGTTTCCTAAACTCATACTTGGTTCCCTCAGCCCATTTTGGATTCTTCAGCCCGTTTTTGGGTTCCTCAATCCGTTTTTGGGTTCCTCAGCCCATTTTGGGTCCTTCAGCCCATTTTTGGGTCCCTCGGCCCATTTTGGGTTCCTCGGCCCATTTTTGGGTTCCTTAGACAATTTTTGGTTTCCTCAATACATTTTTGGGTTCGTCAGCCCATTTTGAGTTCCTCAATCCATTTTTTAATCTCTCTGTTCATTTTTTGGTCCCTCAGTCTATTTTTGGTCCCTCAATCCAATTTTGGGGCCCATGGCTTTTTGGGGGGTTCCTCACCCATTTTCAGGTACCTCAATCCGTTTTGGGGTTCCTCAGACCATTTTTTGGTCCCTCAGTCCGTTTTTTGATCCCTCAATCCCTTTATTGGTCCCTCAATCCCTTTATTGTTGTCTCAATCCATTTTTTGTTTCGTCTGCCAATTTTTGGGTTCCTAAGCCCATTTTTGGGTTCCTCAATCTATTTTCTGTGTTCCTCAATCCATTTTTGGGATTCTTCAATCCATTTTTGGGTTCCTCAGCTAATTTTTGGGTTCATCAAACCATTTTTGGGTCCCTCAGCCCTTTTTGGGGTTCCTCAGCCCATTTTTTGCTTCCAAAACTCATTTTTGGGTCCCTCAGCCCATTTTTGGGTTCCTGAATCCATTTTTGGTTTCCTCAATCCATTTTTTTATTCCTAAATCCATTTTTGACTTTGTCAAACCATTTTTGTGTTTCTCAACCCTTTTTTGGGTCTCTCAATCTATTCTTGGGTTACTCAATCCATTTTTGGATCCCTGAATTCATAACCATAATTCTAACCCTTAACCTTAACCTAACCCTAACCAAACCCTAACCTTAACCCAAACCCTAACCCAAACCCTAAGCCTAACCCTAGCCTTAACTCAGCCCTAACCCTAACCCCAACACTAACCCCAACCCAAACCCAAACATAAACTTAACCCTAACCCAGACCTAACATTAACCCCAAACATAACCCTTACCCTATACCTAACCGTAACGCTAACCCCAATCCTAGCCCAACCCCAACTCTAACCCTAACCCCAACCTCAACCCTAACCCTAACCCCAAACTCAACCCTAACCCTAACCCTAACCCTAACCCTAACCCTAACCCTAACCCAACCATATCCCTAACCCCAAACCTACCCCTAACCCTAACCCTAACCCAACTCTAACCCTTACCCTAACAATAACCCTAACCCTTCCGTAGCCGATTTTTGGGTTCCTCAATGAATTCTTAGGTTCCTCAACCCATTTTTGGTTTCGTCATCACAATTTTGGGTTTCTCAGCCCATTTTTGGGTCTTTCAATCCATTTTTTGGTTCCTCAATACATTTTTTGGTCCCTCAATCCATTTTTGGGTCCCTTAATCTATTTTTGGTTTCCTCGGGCGATTTCTGGGTTCCTAAGCCCAATTTTGAGTCCCTCATCCCATTTTTGGGTTCCTCAATCCATTTTTCGGTTTCCTCAGCCTATTTTTGGGTTCGTCAATCTGGTTTTGGTTTCTGCAATTCTTTTTTGGGTTCCTCAATCGATTTTTGGGTCCCTCAGCCCATTTTTGGGTTCCTCAATCCATTTTTGCATTCCTCAGCCCATTTTTAGATTCCTCAGCACATTTTTGGGTCCCTCAATCCATTTTTGCGTCGATGAATCCATTTTTGAGTTCCTCAGCCCATTTTGTGTTTCCTCAGCTGATTTTTGGGTTCCTCAGTCGATTTTTGGGTTCCTCAAACTATTTTTTGATTCATCCGGCCCTTCTTGCGTCCCTCAGCCCATTTTTGGATCCCTCAGCCCATTTTGGGGTCCCTCAGCCCATTTTTTGGTTCCTCGGCCCATTTTTGGTTTCCTCAGACAATTTTTGGTTTCCTCTTTCCATTTTTGGGTTCGTCAGCCCATTTTTGAGTTCCTCAATCCATTTTTTAATCCCTCTGTTCATTTTTTGGTCCCTCCGTTCATTTTTGGTCCCTCAATCCATTTTTGGGGCCCTCGGCCTTTTTGCGTGTTCCTTGGCCCATTTTTGGTTTCCTCAATCCATTTTTGTGTTACTCAGCCCATTTTTGGGTTCCTCAATACATTTTTGGATCCCTGAATACATAAACCTAATTCTAACCCTAACCTTAACCTTAACTTTAACCTAACCCTAACCAAATCCTATCCTTAACCCAAACCCTAACCCAAACCCTAAACCTAACCCTAGCTTTACCTCAACCCTAACCATAACCACAACACTAACCCAAACCCTAACCCCATCCCCAACCCCAACCGTAAACCCAACCCAAACACAACCCTAACCTTAACCCTAACCCAAAACTGACGCTAACCCCAAACATAACCCTTACCCTATACCTAACCGTAACGCTAACCCCAAACCTAGCCCAATCCCACCCCTAACCCCAACCCCAACCTCAACCCTAACCCTAACCCTAACCCTAACACTAACCTTAACCCTAACCCTTACCCAACCCTAACTCTAACCCTAGCCCTAACCCTAACCCTAACCCTAACCCTAACCCTAACCCTAATCCTAACCCTAACCCTAACTCTAACCCAACCATATCCCTAACCCCAAACCTATCTCTAACCCTAACCCAACTCTAACCCTTACCCTAACACTAACTCTAACCCTAACCCTATCCCCAAACCTTCCCCAGCTGATTTTTGGGTTCCTCAATCCATTTTTGGGTCCCTCAATCCATTTTTAGGTTCCTTAACCCATTTTGGGGTTCATCAATCCATTTTTTGGGTTCCTCTGCCCATTTTGGGGTTCCTGAGCCCATTTTTGGGTTCCTGAATCCTTTTTTTTCTTCCTCAGACCATTTTTTGGTTACTCAATCCATTTTTTGGTCCCTCAGCCCATTCTTGGGATCCTCAGCCCATTTTTGGGTTCCTCACCTGTTTTTTGGTTCCTCAGCCCATTTTGGGGTTTCTCAATCCATTTTTGGGTTCCACAGCCAATTTTTGGTTTCATCAATTGATTTTTTGCTTCCTCAGCCCATTTTTGGGTTCCTCAGACCATTTTTGGTTTTCTCAGCCTATTTTGGGGTTCCTCAATCCATTTTTGGGTTCTTCAGCCAATTTTTGGTTTCATCAATCTTTTTTTTGGTTCCTCAGCCCATTTTGGGGTTCAGGAGACAATTTTTTGGGTTCCTTAACTCATTTTTGTGCCCCTGTGCCCATTTTGGATTCTTCAATCAATTTTTGGGTTCCTCAATCCAGTTTTGGATCCCTCAATCCATTTTTGAGTTCCTCAGACGATTTTATGTTTCCTCAGCCGATTTTTGGGTTCCTCAGCCGATTTTTGGGTTCCTCAAACTATTTTTGGATTTGTCAGGCCCTTTTGGCGTCCCTCAGCCCATTTTTGGGTCCCTCAGCCCATTTTTGGTCCCTCGGCCCAATTTGGTTCCTCACCCATTTTCGGGTACCTCAATCCGTTTTGGCGTTCCCCAGGTCATTTTTGGGTTCCTCAATCCATTTTTTAATCCCTCAATCCACTTTTTAGTCCCTCTATCCGTGTTTTGATCCCTCAATCCCTTCTTGGGTCTCTCAATCCATTTTTGGTTTCATCAGCCGATTTCCGGGTTCCTCAGCCCATTTTTGGGTCCCTCAGCAAGTTTTTGGGTTCATCAAACCATTTTGGTGTCCCTCGGTCCATTTTTGGGTTCCTCAGCCCATTTTAGATTCTTCAATCCATTTTTGGCTTCCTCAAACCATTTTTGTGTTCCTCAAACCTTTTTTGGGTCTCTCAATCCATTTTTGGTTTCCTCAATCCATTTTTGTGTTACTCAGCCCATTTTTGGGTTCCTCAATCCATTTTTGGATCCCTGAATCCATAATCCTAACCCTAACCCTAACTGTAACCTTAACCTTAACCTTAACCTAACCCTAACCAAATCCTAACTTTAAACCAAACCCTAATCCAAACCCTAAGCCTAACCCTAACCTTACCTCAACCCTAACCCTACCTCAACCCCAACCCTAACCAAAACCCCAACCCTAAACCTAACCCTAACAATAACTTTAACCCTAACCCTAACCCTAACCCTAACCCTAACCCTAACCCTAACCCTAACCCTAACCCTAACCCTAACCCTAACCCTAACCCAATCCTAACCCTAACCCAAACCCAACCCTTACCCTAACCCTAACCCTAACCCTAACCCTTACCCAAGCATATACCTAACCCCAAACCTATCCCTAACCCTAACCCAACTCTAATCCTAACCCTAACACTAACTCTAACCCTAATCATAGAATCTTCCAGTTCGAAAAGACCTTTGAGATCATCGCGTCCAACCACACCCATCATCCCCTAAACCATGTCCCTCCCTTCCTCAGCCAAATTTTGGGTTCCTCAATGAATTCTTAGGTTCCTCAACCCATTTTTGGTTTCCTCAGCCCATTTTTGGTTCTTTCGATCCGTTTTTTGGTTCCTCAGTACATTTATTGGTCCTTCATTCCTTTTTGGATCCCTTAATCCATTTTTGGTTTCCTCGGCTGATTTCTGGGTTTCCAAGCCCACTTTTTAGTCCCTCATCCCATTTTTGGGTTCCTCAGCCTATTTTTGCTTTCCTCAGCCGATTTTTTGTTTCCTCAATCCAATTTTTGGTTTCCTCAGCCCAGTTTTGGGTTCGCCAATCTGTTTTTTATTTCCGTGATTCTTTTTTGGGTTCCTCAATCGATTTTTGGGTCCCTCAGCCCATTTTGGATTCTTCAATCAATTTTTGGGTTCCTCAATCCATTTCTGGGTTCTTCAATCCAGTTTTGGGTCCCTCTGCCCATTTTTGGGTTCGTCAATCCATTTTTGCGTTCCTCAGCCCATTTTTGGGTCCTCCAATATATTTTTTGGTTTTTCATCCCATTTTTAGATTCGTCAGCACATTTTTGGGTCCCTCAATCCTTATTTGGGTCCCTCTATCCCTATTTGCTCCCTCAATCCATATTTCTGTTCCTCAGCCCATTTTTGGGTTCCTCAGCCCATTTTTGGCTTCCTCAGCCTATTTTTTATTTCCTCGGCCCATTTTTTGGTTCCTCGGCCCATTTTTGTGTTCCTCGGCCCATTTTCAGATTCCTCAATTCATTTTTTGGGTACCTCAGACAATTTCTGATTTCCTCAATCCAGTTTTGGGTTTGTCAGCCCATTTTTGAGTACCTCAATCCATTTTTGGGTCCCTCAATCCATTTTTGGGTTCCTCAATCCATTTTTGGGTTCCTCAGCCATTTCTTGGTTTCATCAATCTATTTTTTGCTTCCTCAGCCTATTTTGGGGTTCCTGAGACCATTTTTGGTTTCCTAAACTCATACTTGGTTCCCTCAGCCCATTTTGGATTCTTCAGCCCGTTTTTGGGTTCCTCAATCCGTTTTTGGGTTCCTCAGCCCATTTTGGGTCCTTCAGCCCATTTTTGGGTCCCTCGGCCCATTTTGGGTTCCTCGGCCCATTTTTGGGTTCCTTAGACAATTTTTGGTTTCCTCAATACATTTTTGGGTTCGTCAGCCCATTTTGAGTTCCTCAATCCATTTTTTAATCTCTCTGTTCATTTTTTGGTCCCTCAGTCTATTTTTGGTCCCTCAATCCAATTTTGGGGCCCATGGCTTTTTGGGGGGTTCCTCACCCATTTTCAGGTACCTCAATCCGTTTTGGGGTTCCTCAGACCATTTTTTGGTCCCTCAGTCCGTTTTTTGATCCCTCAATCCCTTTATTGGTCCCTCAATCCCTTTATTGTTGTCTCAATCCATTTTTTGTTTCGTCTGCCAATTTTTGGGTTCCTAAGCCCATTTTTGGGTTCCTCAATCTATTTTCTGTGTTCCTCAATCCATTTTTGGGATTCTTCAATCCATTTTTGGGTTCCTCAGCTAATTTTTGGGTTCATCAAACCATTTTTGGGTCCCTCAGCCCTTTTTGGGGTTCCTCAGCCCATTTTTTGCTTCCAAAACTCATTTTTGGGTCCCTCAGCCCATTTGTGGGTTCCTGAATCCATTTTTGGTTTCCTCAATCCATTTTTTTATTCCTAAATCCATTTTTTACTTTGTCAAACCATTTTTATGTTTCTCAACCCTTTTTTGGGTCTCTCAATCTATTCTTGGGTTCCTCAATCCATTTTTGGATCCCTGAATTCATAACCATAATTCTAACCCTTAACCTTAACCTAACCCTAACCAAACCCTAACCTTAACCCAAACCCTAACCCAAACCCTAAGCCTAACCCTAGCCTTAACTCAGCCCTAACCCTAACCCCAACACTAACCCCAACCCAAACCCAAACATAAACTTAACCCTAACCCAGACCTAACGTTAACCCCAAACATAACCCTTACCCTATACCTAACCGTAACGCTAACCCCAATCCTAGCCCAACCCCAACTCTAACCCTAACCCCAACCTCAACCCTAACCCTAACCCCAAACTCAACCCTAACCCTAACCCTAACCCTAACCCTAACCCTAACCCTAACCCTAACCCTAACCCTAACCCTAACCCTAACCCTAACCCAACCATATCCCTAACCCCAAACCTACCCCTAACCCTAACCCTAACCCAACTCTAACCCTTACCCTAACAATAACCCTAACCCTTCCGTAGCCGATTTTTGGGTTCCTCAATGAATTCTTAGGTTCCTCAACCCATTTTTGGTTTCCTCATCACAATTTTGGGTTTCTCAGCCCATTTTTGTGTCTTTCAATCCATTTTTTGGTTCCTCAATACATTTTTTGGTCCCTCAATCCATTTTTCGGTCCCTTAATCTATTTTTGGTTTCCTCGGGCGATTTCTGGGTTCCTAAGCCCAATTTTGAGTCCCTCATCCCATTTTTGGGTTCCTCAATCCATTTTTCGGTTTCCTCAGCCTATTTTTGGGTTCGTCAATCTGGTTTTGGTTTCTGCAATTCTTTTTTGGGTTCCTCAATCGATTTTTGGGTCCCTCAGCCCATTTTTGGGTTCCTCAATCCATTTTTGCATTCCTCAGCCCATTTTTAGATTCCTCAGCACATTTTTGGGTCCCTCAATCCATTTTTGCGTCGATGAATCCATTTTTGAGTTCCTCAGCCCATTTTGTGTTTCCTCAGCTGATTTTTGGGTTCCTCAGTCGATTTTTGGGTTCCTCAAACTATTTTTTGATTCATCCGGCCCTTCTTGCGTCCCTCAGCCCATTTTTGGATCCCTCAGCCCATTTTGGGGTCCCTCAGCCCATTTTTTGGTTCCTCGGCCCATTTTTGGTTTCCTCAGACAATTTTTGGTTTCCTCTTTCCATTTTTGGGTTCGTCAGCCCATTTTTGAGTTCCTCAATCCATTTTTTAATCCCTCTGTTCATTTTTTGGTCCCTCCGTTCATTTTTGGTCCCTCAATCCATTTTTGGGGCCCTCGGCCTTTTTGGGTGTTCCTCGGCCCATTTTTGGTTTCCTCAATCCATTTTTGTGTTACTCAGCCCATTTTTGGGTTCCTCAATACATTTTTGGATCCCTGAATACATAAACCTAATTCTAACCCTAACCTTAACCTTAACTTTAACCTAACCCTAACCAAATCCTATCCTTAACCCAAACCCTAACCCAAACCCTAAACCTAACCCTAGCTTTACCTCAACCCTAACCATAACCACAACACTAACCCAAACCCTAACCCCATCCCCAACCCCTACCGTAAACCCAACCCAAACACAACCCTAACCTTAACCCTAACCCAAAACTGACGCTAACCCCAAACATAACCCTTACCCTATACCTAACCGTAATGCTAACCCCAAACCTAGCCCAATCCCACCCCTAACCCCAACCCCAACCTCAACCCTAACCCTAACACTAACACTAACCTTAACCCTAACCCTTACCCAACCCTAACCCTAACCCTAACCCTAACCGTAACCCTAACCCTAACCCTAACCCTAACCCTAACTCTAACCCAACCATATCCCTAACCCCAAACCTATCTCTAACCCTAACCCAACTCTAACCCTTACCCTAACACTAACTCTAACCCTAACCCTATCCCCAAACCTTCCCCAGCTGATTTTTGGGTTCCTCAATCCATTTTTGGGTCCCTCAATCCATTTTTAGGTTCCTTAACCCATTTTTGGGTTCATCAATCCATTTTTGGGTTCCTCTGCCCATTTTGGGGTTCCTGAGCCCATTTTTGGGTTCCTCAATCCTTTTTTTTCTTCCTCAGACCATTTTTTGGTTACTCAATCCATTTTTTGGTCCCTCAGCCCATTCTTGGGATCCTCAGCCCATTTTTGGGTTCCTCACCTGTTTTTTGGTTCCTCAGCCCATTTTGGGGTTTCTCAATCCATTTTTGGGTTCCACAGCCAATTTTTGGTTTCATCAATTAATTTTTTGCTTCCTCAGCCCATTTTTGGGTTCCTCAGACCATTTTTGGTTTTCTCAGCCTATTTTGGGGTTCCTCAATCCATTTTTGGGTTCTTCAGCCAATTTTTGGTTTCATCAATCTTTTTTTTGGTTCCTCAGCCCATTTTGGGGTTCAGGAGACAATTTTTTGGGTTCCTTAACTCATTTTTGTGCCCCTGTGCCCATTTTGGATTCTTCAATCAATTTTTGGGTTCCTCAATCCAGTTTTGGGTCCCTCAATCCATTTTTGAGTTCCTCAGACGATTTTATGTTTCCTCAGCCGATTTTTGGGTTCCTCAGCCGATTTTTGGGTTCCTCAAACTATTTTTGGATTTGTCAGGCCCTTTTGGCGTCCCTCAGCCCATTTTTGGGTCCCTCAGCCCATTTTTGGTCCCTCGGCCCAATTTGGTTCCTCACCCATTTTCGGGTACCTCAATCCGTTTTGGCGTTCCTCAGGTCATTTTTGGGTTCCTCAATCCATTTTTTAATCCCTCAATCCACTTTTTAGTCCCTCTATCCGTGTTTTGATCCCTCAATCCCTTCTTGGGTCTCTCAATCCATTTTTGGTTTCATCAGCCGATTTCCGGGTTCCTCAGCCCATTTTTGGGTCCCTCAGCAAGTTTTTCGGTTCATCAAACCATTTTGGTGTCCCTCGGTCCATTTTTGGGTTCCTCAGCCCATTTTTCGCTTCCAAAACTCATTTTTGGGTTCCTCAGCCCATTTTAGATTCTTCAATCCATTTTTGGCTTCCTCAAACCATTTTTGTGTTCCTCAAACCTTTTTTGGGTCTCTCAATCCATTTTTGGTTTCCTCAATCCATTTTTGTGTTAGTCAGCCCATTTTTGGGTTCCTCAATCCATTTTTGGATCCCTGAATCCATAATCCTAACCCTAACCCTAACTGTAACCTTAACCTTAACCTTAACCTAACCCTAACCAAATCCTAACTTTAAACCAAACCCTAATCCAAACCCTAAGCCTAACCCTAACCTTACCTCAACCCTAACCCTACCTCAACCCCAACCCTAACCAAAACCCCAACCCTAAACCTAACCCTAACAATAACTTTAACCCTAACCCTAACTTTAACCCTAACCCTAACCCTAACCCTAACCCTTACCCAAACATATACCTAACCCCAAACCTATCCCTAACCCTAACCCAACTCTAATCCTAACCCTAACACTAACTCTAACCCTAATCATAGAATCTTCCAGTTCGAAAAGACCTTTGAGATCATCGCGTCCAACCACACCCATCATCCCCTAAACCATGTCCCTCCCTTCCTCAGCCGATTTTTGGGTTCCTCAATGAATTCTTAGGTTCCTCAACCCATTTTTGGTTTCCTCAGCCCATTTTTGGGTCTTTCGATCCGTTTTTTGGTTCCTCAGTACATTTTTTGGTCCTTCATTCCTTTTTGGATCCCTTAATCCATTTTTGGTTTCCTCGGCTGATTTCTGGGTTTCCAAGCCCACTTTTTAGTCCCTCATCCCATTTTTGGGTTCCTCAGCCTATTTTTGCTTTCCTCAGCCGATTTTTTGTTTCCTCAATCCAATTTTTGGTTTCCTCAGCCCAGTTTTGGGTTCGCCAATCTGTTTTTTATTTCCGTGATTCTTTTTTGGGTTCCTCAATCGATTTTTGGGTCCCTCAGCCCATTTTGGATTCTTCAATCAATTTTTGGGTTCCTCAATCCATTTCTGGGTTCTTCAATCCAGTTTTGGGTCCCTCTGCCCATTTTTGGGTTCGTCAATCCATTTTTGCGTTCCTCAGCCCATTTTTGGGTCCTCCAATATATTTTTTGGTTTTTCATCCCATTTTTAGATTCGTCAGCACATTTTTGGGTCCCTCAATCCAGTTTTGGGTCCCTCTATCCCTATTTGCTCCCTCAATCCATATTTCTGTTCCTCAGCCCATTTTTGGGTTCCTCAGCCCATTTTTGGCTTCCTCAGCCTATTTTTTATTTCCTCGGCCCATTTTTTGGTTCCTCGGCCCATTTTTGTGTTCCTCGGCCCATTTTCAGATTCCTCAATTCATTTTTTGGGTACCTCAGACAATTTCTGATTTCCTCAATCCAGTTTTGGGTTCGTCAGCCCATTTTTGAGTACCTCAATCCATTTTTGGGTCCCTCAATCCATTTTTTTGTTCCTCAATCCATTTTTGGGTTCTTCAGCCAATTTTTGGTTTCATCAATCTTTTTTTTGGTTCCTCTGCCCATTTTGGGGTTCCTGAGCCCATTTTTGGGTTCCTCAATCCTTTTTTTTCTTCCTCAGACCATTTTTTGGTTACTCAATCCATTTTTTGGTCCCTCAGCCCATTCTTGGGATCCTCAGCCCATTTTTGGGTTCCTCACCTGTTTTTTGGTTCCTCAGCCCATTTTGGGGTTTCTCAATCCATTTTTGGGTTCCACAGCCAATTTTTGCTTTCATCAATTAATTTTTTGCTTCCTCAGCCCATTTTTGGGTTCCTCAGACCATTTTTGGTTTTCTCAGCCTATTTTGGGGTTCCTCAATCCATTTTTGGGTTCTTCAGCCAATTTTTGGTTTCATCAATCTTTTTTTTGGTTCCTCAGCCCATTTTGGGGTTCAGGAGACAATTTTTTGGGTTCCTTAACTCATTTTTGTGCCCCTGTGCCCATTTTGGATTCTTCAATCAATTTTTGGGTTCCTCAATCCAGTTTTGGGTCCCTCAATCCATTTTTGAGTTCCTCAGACGATTTTATGTTTCCTCAGCCGATTTTTGGGTTCCTCAGCCGATTTTTGGGTTCCTCAAACTATTTTTGGATTTGTCAGGCCCTTTTGGCGTCCCTCAGCCCATTTTTGGGTCCCTCAGCCCATTTTTGGTCCCTCGGCCCAATTTGGTTCCTCACCCATTTTCGGGTACCTCAATCCGTTTTGGCGTTCCTCAGGTCATTTTTGGGTTCCTCAATCCATTTTTTAATCCCTCAATCCACTTTTTAGTCCCTCTATCCGTGTTTTGATCCCTCAATCCCTTCTTGGGTCTCTCAATCCATTTTTGGTTTCATCAGCCGATTTCCGGGTTCCTCAGCCCATTTTTGGGTCCCTCAGCAAGTTTTTCGGTTCATCAAACCATTTTGGTGTCCCTCGGTCCATTTTTGGGTTCCTCAGCCCATTTTTCGCTTCCAAAACTCATTTTTGGGTTCCTCAGCCCATTTTAGATTCTTCAATCCATTTTTGGCTTCCTCAAACCATTTTTGTGTTCCTCAAACCTTTTTTGGGTCTCTCAATCCATTTTTGGTTTCCTCAATCCATTTTTGTGTTAGTCAGCCCATTTTTGGGTTCCTCAATCCATTTTTGGATCCCTGAATCCATAATCCTAACCCTAACCCTAACTGTAACCTTAACCTTAACCTAACCCTAACCAAATCCTAACTTTAAACCAAACCCTAATCCAAACCCTAAGCCTAACCCTAACCTTACCTCAACCCTAACCCTACCTCAACCCCAACCCTAACCAAAACCCCAACCCTAAACCTAACCCTAACAATAACTTTAACCCTAACCCTAACTTTAACCCTAACCCTAACCCTAACCCTAACCCTTACCCAAACATATACCTAACCCCAAACCTATCCCTAACCCTAACCCAACTCTAATCCTAACCCTAACACTAACTCTAACCCTAATCATAGAATCTTCCAGTTCGAAAAGACCTTTGAGATCATCGCGTCCAACCACACCCATCATCCCCTAAACCATGTCCCTCCCTTCCTCAGCCGATTTTTGGGTTCCTCAATGAATTCTTAGGTTCCTCAACCCATTTTTGGTTTCCTCAGCCCATTTTTGGGTCTTTCGATCCGTTTTTTGGTTCCTCAGTACATTTTTTGGTCCTTCATTCCTTTTTGGATCCCTTAATCCATTTTTGGTTTCCTCGGCTGATTTCTGGGTTTCCAAGCCCACTTTTTAGTCCCTCATCCCATTTTTGGGTTCCTCAGCCTATTTTTGCTTTCCTCAGCCGATTTTTTGTTTCCTCAATCCAATTTTTGGTTTCCTCAGCCCAGTTTTGGGTTCGCCAATCTGTTTTTTATTTCCGTGATTCTTTTTTGGGTTCCTCAATCGATTTTTGGGTCCCTCAGCCCATTTTGGATTCTTCAATCAATTTTTGGGTTCCTCAATCCATTTCTGGGTTCTTCAATCCAGTTTTGGGTCCCTCTGCCCATTTTTGGGTTCGTCAATCCATTTTTGCGTTCCTCAGCCCATTTTTGGGTCCTCCAATATATTTTTTGGTTTTTCATCCCATTTTTAGATTCGTCAGCACATTTTTGGGTCCCTCAATCCAGTTTTGGGTCCCTCTATCCCTATTTGCTCCCTCAATCCATATTTCTGTTCCTCAGCCCATTTTTGGGTTCCTCAGCCCATTTTTGGCTTCCTCAGCCTATTTTTTATTTCCTCGGCCCATTTTTTGGTTCCTCGGCCCATTTTTGTGTTCCTCGGCCCATTTTCAGATTCCTCAATTCATTTTTTGGGTACCTCAGACAATTTCTGATTTCCTCAATCCAGTTTTGGGTTCGTCAGCCCATTTTTGAGTACCTCAATCCATTTTTGGGTCCCTCAATCCATTTTTTTGTTCCTCAATCCATTTTTGGGTTCTTCAGCCAATTTTTGGTTTCATCAATCTTTTTTTTGGTTCCTCTGCCCATTTTGGGGTTCCTGAGCCCATTTTTGGGTTCCTCAATCCTTTTTTTTCTTCCTCAGACCATTTTTTGGTTACTCAATCCATTTTTTGGTCCCTCAGCCCATTCTTGGGATCCTCAGCCCATTTTTGGGTTCCTCACCTGTTTTTTGGTTCCTCAGCCCATTTTGGGGTTTCTCAATCCATTTTTGGGTTCCACAGCCAATTTTTGCTTTCATCAATTAATTTTTTGCTTCCTCAGCCCATTTTTGGGTTCCTCAGACCATTTTTGGTTTTCTCAGCCTATTTTGGGGTTCCTCAATCCATTTTTGGGTTCTTCAGCCAATTTTTGGTTTCATCAATCTTTTTTTTGGTTCCTCAGCCCATTTTGGGGTTCAGGAGACAATTTTTTGGGTTCCTTAACTCATTTTTGTGCCCCTGTGCCCATTTTGGATTCTTCAATCAATTTTTGGGTTCCTCAATCCAGTTTTGGGTCCCTCAATCCATTTTTGAGTTCCTCAGCCGATTTTATGTTTCCTCAGCCGATTTTTGGGTTCCTCAGCCGATTTTTGGGTTCCTCAAACTATTTTTGGATTTGTCAGGCCCTTTTGGCGTCCCTCAGCCCATTTTTGGGTCCCTCAGCCCATTTTTGGTCCCTCGGCCCAATTTGGTTCCTCACCCATTTTCGGGTACCTCAATCCGTTTTGGCGTTCCTCAGGTCATTTTTGGGTTCCTCAATCCATTTTTTAATCCCTCAATCCACTTTTTAGTCCCTCTATCCGTGTTTTGATCCCTCAATCCCTTCTTGGCTCTCTCAATCCATTTTTGGTTTCATCGGCCGATTTCCGGGTTCCTCAGCCCATTTTTGGGTCCCTCAGCAAGTTTTTCGGTTCATCAAACCATTTTGGTGTCCCTCGGTCCATTTTTGGGTTCCTCAGCCCATTTTTCGCTTCCAAAACTCATTTTTGGGTTCCTCAGCCCATTTTAGATTCTTCAATCCATTTTTGGCTTCCTCAAACCATTTTTGTGTTCCTCAAACCTTTTTTGGGTCTCTCAATCCATTTTTGGTTTCCTCAATCCATTTTTGTGTTACTCAGCCCATTTTTGGGTTCCTCAATCCATTTTTGGATCCCTGAATCCATAATCCTAACCCTAACCCTAACTGTAACCTTAACCTTAACCTTAACCTAACCCTAACCAAATCCTAACTTTAAACCAAACCCTAATCCAAACCCTAAGCCTAACCCTAACCTTACCTCAACCCTAACCCTACCTCAACCCCAACCCTAACCAAAACCCCAACCCTAAACCTAACCCTAACAATAACTTTAACCCTAACCCTAACCCTAACCCTAACCCTAACCCTAACCCTAACCCTAACCCTAACCCTAACCCTAACCCAATCCTAACCCTAACCCAAACCCAACCCTTACCCTAACCCTAACCCTAACCCTAACCCTTACCCAAACATATACCTAACCCCAAACCTATCCCTAACCCTAACCCAACTCTAATCCTAACCCTAACACTAACTCTAACCCTAATCATAGAATCTTCCAGTTCGAAAAGACCTTTGAGATCATCGCGTCCAACCACACCCATCATCCCCTAAACCATGTCCCTCCCTTCCTCAGCCGATTTTTGGGTTCCTCAATGAATTCTTAGGTTCCTCAACCCATTTTTGGTTTCCTCAGCCCATTTTTGGGTCTTTCGATCCGTTTTTTGGTTCCTCAGTACATTTTTTGGTCCTTCATTTCTTTTTGGATCCCTTAATCCATTTTTGGTTTCCTCGGCTTATTTCTGGGTTTCCAAGCCCACTTTTTAGTCCCTCATCCCATTTTTGGGTTCCTCAGCCTATTTTTGCTTTCCTCAGCCGATTTTTTGTTTCCTCAATCCAATTTTTGGTTTCCTCAGCCCAGTTTTGGGTTCGCCAATCTGTTTTTTATTTCCGTGATTCTTTTTTGGGTTCCTCAATCGATTTTTGGGTCCCTCAGCCCATTTTGGATTCTTCAATCAATTTTTGGGTTCCTCAATCCATTTCTGGGTTCTTCAATCCAGTTTTGGGTCCCTCTGCCCATTTTTGGGTTCGTCAATCCATTTTTGCGTTCCTCAGCCCATTTTTGGGTCCTCCAATATATTTTTTGGTTTTTCATCCCATTTTTAGATTCGTCAGCACATTTTTGGGTCCCTCAATCCTTATTTGGGTCCCTCTATCCCTATTTGCTCCCTCAATCCATATTTCTGTTCCTCAGCCCATTTTTGGGTTCCTCAGCCCATTTTTGGCTTCCTCAGCCTATTTTTTATTTCCTCGGCCCATTTTTTGGTTCCTCGGCCCATTTTTGTGTTCCTCGGCCCATTTTCAGATTCCTCAATTCATTTTTTGGGTACCTCAGACAATTTCTGATTTCCTCAATCCAGTTTTGGGTTCGTCAGCCCATTTTTGAGTACCTCAATCCATTTTTGGGTCCCTCAATCCATTTTTTTGTTCCTCAATCTATTTTTGGGTTCTTCAGCCAATTTTTGGTTTCATCAATCTTTTTTTTGGTTCCTCAGCCCATTTTGGGGTTTCTCAATCCATTTTTGGGTTCCACAGCCAATTTTTGGTTTCATCAATTAATTTTTTGCTTCCTCAGCCCATTTTTGGGTTCCTCAGACCATTTTTGGTTTTCTCAGCCTATTTTGGGGTTCCTCAATCCATTTTTGGGTTCTTCAGCCAATTTTTGGTTTCATCAATCTTTTTTTTGGTTCCTCAGCCCATTTTGGGGTTCAGGAGACAATTTTTGGGGTTCCTTAACTCATTTTTGTGCCCCTGTGCCCATTTTGGATTCTTCAATCAATTTTTGGGTTCCTCAATCCAGTTTTGGGTCCCTCAATCCATTTTTGAGTTCCTCAGACGATTTTATGTTTCCTCAGCCGATTTTTGGGTTCCTCAGCCGATTTTTGGGTTCCTCAAACTATTTTTGGATTTGTCAGGCCCTTTTGGCGTCCCTCAGCCTATTTTTGGGTCCCTCAGCCCATTTTTGGTCCCTCGGCCCAATTTGGTTCCTCACCCATTTTCGGGTACCTCAATCCGTTTTGGCGTTCCTCAGGTCATTTTTGGGTTCCTCAATCCATTTTTTAATCCCTCAATCCACTTTTTAGTCCCTCTATCCGTGTTTTGATCCCTCAATCCCTTCTTGGCTCTCTCAATCCATTTTTGGTT
Source organism: Dromococcyx pavoninus (assembly GCA_033558185.1). Classification (NCBI taxonomy): domain Eukaryota; kingdom Metazoa; phylum Chordata; class Aves; order Cuculiformes; family Neomorphidae; genus Dromococcyx; species Dromococcyx pavoninus. The sequence continues at coordinate 32,220 of JAUMJL010002414.1, read as the reverse complement.
TCATCAGCCGATTTCCGGGTTCCTCAGCCCATTTTTGGGTCCCTCAGCAAGTTTTTGGGTTCATCAAACCATTTTGGTGTCCCTCGGTCCATTTTTGGGTTCCTCAGCCCATTTTTCGCTTCCAAAACTCATTTTTGGGTTCCTCAGCCCATTTTAGATTCTTCAATCCATTTTTGGCTTCCTCAAACCATTTTTGTGTTCCTCAAACCTTTTTTGGGTCTCTCAATCCATTTTTGGTTTCCTCAATCCATTTTTGTGTTACTCAGCCCATTTTTGGGTTCCTCAATCCATTTTTGGATCCCTGAATCCATAATCCTAACCCTAACCCTAACTGTAACCTTAACCTTAACCTTAACCTTAACCTAACCCTAACCAAATCCTAACTTTAAACCAAACCCTAATCCAAACCCTAAGCCTAACCCTAACCTTACCTCAACCCTAACCCTACCTCAACCCCAACCCTAACCAAAACCCCAACCCTAAACCTAACCCTAACAATAACTTTAACCCTAACCCTAACTTTAACCCTAACCCTAACCCTAACCCTAACCCTAACCCTAACCCTAACCCTAACCCTAACCCTAACCCAATCCTAACCCTAACCCAAACCCAACCCTTACCCTAACCCTAACCCTAACCCTAACCCTTACCCAAACATATACCTAACCCCAAACCTAACCCTAACCCTAACCCAACTCTAATCCTAACCCTAACACTAACTCTAACCCTAATCATAGAATCTTCCAGTTCGAAAAGACCTTTGAGATCATCGCGTCCATCCACACCCATCATCCCCTAAACCATGTCCCTCCCTTCCTCAGCCGATTTTTGGGTTCCTCAATGAATTCTTAGGTTCCTCAACCCATTTTTGGTTTCCTCAGCCCATTTTGGGGTCTTTCGATCCGTTTTTTGGTTCCTCAGTACATTTTTTGGTCCTTCATTCCTTTTTGGATCCCTTAATCCATTTTTGGTTTCCTCGGCTGATTTCTGGGTTTCCAAGCCCACTTTTTAGTCCCTCATCCCATTTTTGGGTTCCTCAGCCTATTTTTGCTTTCCTCAGCCGATTTTTTGTTTCCTCAATCCAATTTTTGGTTTCCTCAGCCCAGTTTTGGGTTCGCCAATCTGTTTTTTATTTCCGTGATTCTTTTTTGGGTTCCTCAATCGATTTTTGGGTCCCTCAGCCCATTTTGGATTCTTCAATCAATTTTTGGGTTTCTCAATCCATTTCTGGGTTCTTCAATCCAGTTTTGGGTCCCTCTGCCCATTTTTGGGTTCGTCAATCCATTTTTGCGTTCCTCAGCCCATTTTTGGGTCCTCCAATATATTTTTTGGTTTTTCATCCCATTTTTAGATTCGTCAGCACATTTTTGGGTCCCTCAATCCTTATTTGGGTCCCTCAATCCCTATTTGCTCCCTCAATCCATATTTCTGTTCCTCAGCCCATTTTTGGGTTCCTCAGCCCATTTTTGGCTTCCTCAGCCTATTTTTTATTTCCTCGGCCCATTTTTTGGTTCCTCGGCCCATATTTGTGTTCCTCGGCCCATTTTCAGATTCCTCAATTCATTTTTTGGGTACCTCAGACAATTTCTGATTTCCTCAATCCAGTTTTGGGTTCGTCAGCCCATTTTTGAGTACCTCAATCCATTTTTGGGTCCCTCAAACCATTTTTGGGTTCCTCAATCCATTTTGGGGGTCCTCAGCCTATTTTATATTTCCTCGGCCCATTTTTTGGTTCCTCGGCCCATTTTTGTGTTCCTCGGCCCATTTTCAGATTCCTCAATTCATTTTTGTGTACCTCAGACAATTTCTGATTTCCTCAATCCAGTTTTGGGTTCGTCAGCCCATTTTTGAGTACCTCAATCCATTTTTGGGTCCCTCAATCCATTTTTTTGTTCCTCAATCCATTTTTGGGTTCTTCAGCCAATTTTTGGTTTCATCAATCTTTTTTTTGGTTCCTCAGCCCATTTTGGGGTTTCTCAATCCATTTTTGGGTTCCACAGCCAATTTTTGGTTTCATCAATTAATTTTTTGCTTCCTCAGCCCATTTTTGGGTTCCTCAGACCATTTTTGGTTTTCTCAGCCTATTTTGGGGTTCCTCAATCCATTTTTGGGTTCTTCAGCCAATTTTTGGTTTCATCAATCTTTTTTTTGGTTCCTCAGCCCATTTTGGGGTTCAGGAGACAATTTTTTGGGTTCCTTAACTCATTTTTGTGCCCCTGTGCCCATTTTGGATTCTTCAATCAATTTTTGGGTTCCTCAATCCAGTTTTGGGTCCCTCAATCCATTTTTGAGTTCCTCAGACGATTTTATGTTTCCTCAGCCGATTTTTGGGTTCCTCAGCCGATTTTTGGGTTCCTCAAACTATTTTTGGATTTGTCAGGCCCTTTTGGCGTCCCTCAGCCCATTTTTGGGTCCCTCAGCCCATTTTTGGTCCCTCGGCCCAATTTGGTTCCTCACCCATTTTCGGGTACCTCAATCCGTTTTGGCGTTCCTCAGGTCATTTTTGGGTTCCTCAATCCATTTTTTAATCCCTCAATCCACTTTTTAGTCCCTCTATCCGTGTTTTGATCCCTCAATCCCTTCTTGGCTCTCTCAATCCATTTTTGGTTTCATCAGCCGATTTCCGGGTTCCTCAGCCCATTTTTGGGTCCCTCAGCAAGTTTTTGGGTTCATCAAACCATTTTGGTGTCCCTCGGTCCATTTTTGGGTTCCTCAGCCCATTTTTCGCTTCCAAAACTCATTTTTGGGTTCCTCAGCCCATTTTAGATTCTTCAATCCATTTTTGGCTTCCTCAAACCATTTTTGTGTTCCTCAAACCTTTTTTGGGTCTCTCAATCCATTTTTGGTTTCCTCAATCCATTTTTGTGTTACTCAGCCCATTTTTGGGTTCCTCAATCCATTTTTGGATCCCTGAATCCATAATCCTAACCCTAACCCTAACTGTAACCTTAACCTTAACCTTAACCTAACCCTAACCAAATCCTAACTTTAAACCAAACCCTAATCCAAACCCTAAGCCTAACCCTAACCTTACCTCAACCCTAACCCTACCTCAACCCCAACCCTAACCAAAACCCCAACCCTAAACCTAACCCTAACAATAACTTTAACCCTAACCCTAACCCTAACTTTAACCCTAACCCTAACCCTAACCCTAACCCTAACCCAATCCTAACCCTAACCCAAACCCAACCCTTACCCTAACCCTAACCCTAACCCTAACCCTAACCCTAACCCTAACCCTAACCCTAACCCTAACCCTAACCCTTACCCAACATATACCTAACCCCAAACCTATCCCTAACCCTAACCCAACTCTAATCCTAACCCTAACACTAACTCTAACCCTAATCATAGAATCTTCCAGTTCGAAAAGACCTTTGAGATCATCGCGTCCAACCACACCCATCATCCCCTAAACCATGTCCCTCCCTTCCTCAGCCGATTTTTGGGTTCCTCAATGAATTCTTAGGTTCCTCAACCCATTTTTGGTTTCCTCAGCCCATTTTTGGGTCTTTCGATCCGTTTTTTGGTTCCTCAGTACATTTTTTGGTCCTTCATTCCTTTTTGGATCCCTTAATCCATTTTTGGTTTCCTCGGCTGATTTCTGGGTTTCCAAGCCCACTTTTTAGTCCCTCATCCCATTTTTGGGTTCCTCAGCCTATTTTTGCTTTCCTCAGCCGATTTTTTGTTTCCTCAATCCAATTTTTGGTTTCCTCAGCCCAGTTTTGGGTTCGCCAATCTGTTTTTTATTTCCGTGATTCTTTTTTGGGTTCCTCAATCGATTTTTGGGTCCCTCAGCCCATTTTGGATTCTTCAATCAATTTTTGGGTTCCTCAATCCATTTCTGGGTTCTTCAATCCAGTTTTGGGTCCCTCTGCCCATTTTTGGGTTCGTCAATCCATTTTTGCGTTCCTCAGCCCATTTTTGGGTCCTCCAATATATTTTTTGGTTTTTCATCCCATTTTTAGATTCGTCAGCACATTTTTGGGTCCCTCAATCCTTATTTGGGTCCCTCTATCCCTATTTGCTCCCTCAATCCATATTTCTGTTCCTCAGCCCATTTTTGGGTTCCTCAGCCCATTTTTGGCTTCCTCAGCCTATTTTTTATTTCCTCGGCCCATTTTTTGGTTCCTCGGCCCATTTTTGTGTTCCTCGGCCCATTTTCAGATTCCTCAATTCATTTTTTGGGTACCTCAGACAATTTCTGATTTCCTCAATCCAGTTTTGGGTTCGTCAGCCCATTTTTGAGTACCTCAATCCATTTTTGGGTCCCTCAATCCATTTTTGGGTTCCTCAATCCATTTTTGGGTTCCTCAGCCTATTTTATATTTCCTCGGCCCATTTTTTTGGTTCCTCGGCCCATTTTTGTGTTCCTCGGCCCATTTTCAGATTCCTCAATTCATTTTTGTGTACCTCAGACAATTTCTGATTTCCTCAATCCAGTTTTGGGTTCGTCAGCCCATTTTTGAGTACCTCAATCCATTTTTGGGTCCCTCAATCCATTTTTTTGTTCCTCAATCCATTTTTGGGTTCTTCAGCCAATTTTTGGTTTCATCAATCTTTTTTTTGGTTCCTCAGCCCATTTTGGGGTTTCTCAATCCATTTTTGGGTTCCACAGCCAATTTTTGCTTTCATCAATTAATTTTTTGCTTCCTCAGCCCATTTTTGGGTTCCTCAGACCATTTTTGGTTTTCTCAGCCTATTTTGGGGTTCCTCAATCCATTTTTGGGTTCTTCAGCCAATTTTTGGTTTCATCAATCTTTTTTTTGGTTCCTCAGCCCATTTTGGGGTTCAGGAGACAATTTTTGGGGTTCCTTAACTCATTTTTGTGCCCCTGTGCCCATTTTGGATTCTTCAATCAATTTTTGGGTTCCTCAATCCAGTTTTGGGTCCCTCAATCCATTTTTGAGTTCCTCAGACGATTTTATGTTTCCTCAGCCGATTTTTGGGTTCCTCAGCCGATTTTTGGGTTCCTCAAACTATTTTTGGATTTGTCAGGCCCTTTTGGTGTCCCTCAGCCCATTTTTGGGTCCCTCAGCCCATTTTTGGTCCCTCGGCCCAATTTGGTTCCTCACCCATTTTCGGGTACCTCAATCCGTTTTGGCGTTCCTCAGGTCATTTTTGGGTTCCTCAATCCATTTTTTAATCCCTCAATCCACTTTTTAGTCCCTCTATCCGTGTTTTGATCCCTCAATCCCTTCTTGGCTCTCTCAATCCATTTTTGGTTTCATCAGCCGATTTCCGGGTTCCTCAGCCCATTTTTGGGTCCCTCAGCAAGTTTTTGGGTTCATCAAACCATTTTGGTGTCCCTCGGTCCATTTTTGGGTTCCTCAGCCCATTTTTCGCTTCCAAAACTCATTTTTGGGTTCCTCAGCCCATTTTAGATTCTTCAATCCATTTTTGGCTTCCTCAAACCATTTTTGTGTTCCTCAAACCTTTTTTGGGTCTCTCAATCCATTTTTGGTTTCCTCAATCCATTTTTGTGTTACTCAGCCCATTTTTGGGTTCCTCAATCCATTTTTGGATCCCTGAATCCATAATCCTAACCCTAACCCTAACTGTAACCTTAACCTTAACCTTAACCTAACCCTAACCAAATCCTAACTTTAAACCAAACCCTAATCCAAACCCTAAGCCTAACCCTAACCTTACCTCAACCCTAACCCTACCTCAACCCCAACCCTAACCAAAACCCCAACCCTAAACCTAACCCTAACAATAACTTTAACCCTAACCCTAACCCTAACTTTAACCCTAACCCTAACCCTAACCCTAACCCTAACCCTAACCCTAACCCAATCCTAACCCTAACCCAAACCCAACCCTTACCCTAACCCTAACCCTAACCCTAACCCTAACCCTAACCCTAACCCTAACCCTAACCCTAACCCTTACCCAACATATACCTAACCCCAAACCTATCCCTAACCCTAACCCAACTCTAATCCTAACCCTAACACTAACTCTAACCCTAATCATAGAATCTTCCAGTTCGAAAAGACCTTTGAGATCATCGCGTCCAACCACACCCATCATCCCCTAAACCATGTCCCTCCCTTCCTCAGCCGATTTTTGGGTTCCTCAATGAATTCTTAGGTTCCTCAACCCATTTTTGGTTTCCTCAGCCCATTTTTGGGTCTTTCGATCCGTTTTTTGGTTCCTCAGTACATTTTTTGGTCCTTCATTCCTTTTTGGATCCCTTAATCGATTTTTGGTTTCCTCGGCTGATTTCTGGGTTTCCAAGCCCACTTTTTAGTCCCTCATCCCATTTTTGGGTTCCTCAGCCTATTTTTGCTTTCCTCAGCCGATTTTTTGTTTCCTCAATCCAATTTTTGGTTTCCTCAGCCCAGTTTTGGGTTCGCCAATCTGTTTTTTATTTCCGTGATTCTTTTTTGGGTTCCTCAATCGATTTTTGGGTCCCTCAGCCCATTTTGGATTCTTCAATCAATTTTTGGGTTCCTCAATCCATTTCTGGGTTCTTCAATCCAGTTTTGGGTCCCTCTGCCCATTTTTGGGTTCGTCAATCCATTTTTGCGTTCCTCAGCCCATTTTTGGGTCCTCCAATATATTTTTTGGTTTTTCATCCCATTTTTAGATTCGTCAGCACATTTTTGGGTCCCTCAATCCTTATTTGGGTCCCTCTATCCCTATTTGCTCCCTCAATCCATATTTCTGTTCCTCAGCCCATTTTTGGGTTCCTCAGCCCATTTTTGGCTTCCTCAGCCTATTTTTTATTTCCTCGGCCCATTTTTTGGTTCCTCGGCCCATTTTTGTGTTCCTCGGCCCATTTTCAGATTCCTCAATTCATTTTTTGGGTACCTCAGACAATTTCTGATTTCCTCAATCCAGTTTTGGGTTCGTCAGCCCATTTTTGAGTACCTCAATCCATTTTTGGGTCCCTCAATCCATTTTTTTGTTCCTCAATCCATTTTTGGGTTCCTCAGCCATTTCTTGGTTTCATCAATCTATTTTTTGCTTCCTCAGCCTATTTTGGGGTTCCTGAGACCATTTTTGGTTTCCTAAACTCATACTTGGTTCCCTCAGCCCATTTTGGATTCTTCAGCCCGTTTTTGGGTTCCTCAATCCGTTTTTGGGTTCCTCAGCCCATTTTGGGTCCTTCAGCCCATTTTTGGGTCCCTCGGCCCATTTTGGGTTCCTCGGCCCATTTTTGGGTTCCTTAGACAATTTTTGGTTTCCTCAATACATTTTTGGGTTCGTCAGCCCATTTTGAGTTCCTCAATCCATTTTTTAATCTCTCTGTTCATTTTTTGGTCCCTCAGTCTATTTTTGGTCCCTCAATCCAATTTTGGGGCCCATGGCTTTTTGGGGGGTTCCTCACCCATTTTCAGGTACCTCAATCCGTTTTGGGGTTCCTCAGACCATTTTTTGGTCCCTCAGTCCGTTTTTTGATCCCTCAATCCCTTTATTGGTCCCTCAATCCCTTTATTGTTGTCTCAATCCATTTTTTGTTTCGTCTGCCAATTTTTGGGTTCCTAAGCCCATTTTTGGGTTCCTCAATCTATTTTCTGTGTTCCTCAATCCATTTTTGGGATTCTTCAATCCATTTTTGGGTTCCTCAGCTAATTTTTGGGTTCATCAAACCATTTTTGGGTCCCTCAGCCCTTTTTGGGGTTCCTCAGCCCATTTTTTGCTTCCAAAACTCATTTTTGGGTCCCTCAGCCCATTTTTGGGTTCCTGAATCCATTTTTGGTTTCCTCAATCCATTTTTTTATTCCTAAATCCATTTTTGACTTTGTCAAACCATTTTTGTGTTTCTCAACCCTTTTTTGGGTCTCTCAATCTATTCTTGGGTTACTCAATCCATTTTTGGATCCCTGAATTCATAACCATAATTCTAACCCTTAACCTTAACCTAACCCTAACCAAACCCTAACCTTAACCCAAACCCTAACCCAAACCCTAAGCCTAACCCTAGCCTTAACTCAGCCCTAACCCTAACCCCAACACTAACCCCAACCCAAACCCAAACATAAACTTAACCCTAACCCAGACCTAACATTAACCCCAAACATAACCCTTACCCTATACCTAACCGTAACGCTAACCCCAATCCTAGCCCAACCCCAACTCTAACCCTAACCCCAACCTCAACCCTAACCCTAACCCCAAACTCAACCCTAACCCTAACCCTAACCCTAACCCTAACCCTAACCCTAACCCAACCATATCCCTAACCCCAAACCTACCCCTAACCCTAACCCTAACCCAACTCTAACCCTTACCCTAACAATAACCCTAACCCTTCCGTAGCCGATTTTTGGGTTCCTCAATGAATTCTTAGGTTCCTCAACCCATTTTTGGTTTCGTCATCACAATTTTGGGTTTCTCAGCCCATTTTTGGGTCTTTCAATCCATTTTTTGGTTCCTCAATACATTTTTTGGTCCCTCAATCCATTTTTGGGTCCCTTAATCTATTTTTGGTTTCCTCGGGCGATTTCTGGGTTCCTAAGCCCAATTTTGAGTCCCTCATCCCATTTTTGGGTTCCTCAATCCATTTTTCGGTTTCCTCAGCCTATTTTTGGGTTCGTCAATCTGGTTTTGGTTTCTGCAATTCTTTTTTGGGTTCCTCAATCGATTTTTGGGTCCCTCAGCCCATTTTTGGGTTCCTCAATCCATTTTTGCATTCCTCAGCCCATTTTTAGATTCCTCAGCACATTTTTGGGTCCCTCAATCCATTTTTGCGTCGATGAATCCATTTTTGAGTTCCTCAGCCCATTTTGTGTTTCCTCAGCTGATTTTTGGGTTCCTCAGTCGATTTTTGGGTTCCTCAAACTATTTTTTGATTCATCCGGCCCTTCTTGCGTCCCTCAGCCCATTTTTGGATCCCTCAGCCCATTTTGGGGTCCCTCAGCCCATTTTTTGGTTCCTCGGCCCATTTTTGGTTTCCTCAGACAATTTTTGGTTTCCTCTTTCCATTTTTGGGTTCGTCAGCCCATTTTTGAGTTCCTCAATCCATTTTTTAATCCCTCTGTTCATTTTTTGGTCCCTCCGTTCATTTTTGGTCCCTCAATCCATTTTTGGGGCCCTCGGCCTTTTTGCGTGTTCCTTGGCCCATTTTTGGTTTCCTCAATCCATTTTTGTGTTACTCAGCCCATTTTTGGGTTCCTCAATACATTTTTGGATCCCTGAATACATAAACCTAATTCTAACCCTAACCTTAACCTTAACTTTAACCTAACCCTAACCAAATCCTATCCTTAACCCAAACCCTAACCCAAACCCTAAACCTAACCCTAGCTTTACCTCAACCCTAACCATAACCACAACACTAACCCAAACCCTAACCCCATCCCCAACCCCAACCGTAAACCCAACCCAAACACAACCCTAACCTTAACCCTAACCCAAAACTGACGCTAACCCCAAACATAACCCTTACCCTATACCTAACCGTAACGCTAACCCCAAACCTAGCCCAATCCCACCCCTAACCCCAACCCCAACCTCAACCCTAACCCTAACCCTAACCCTAACACTAACCTTAACCCTAACCCTTACCCAACCCTAACTCTAACCCTAGCCCTAACCCTAACCCTAACCCTAACCCTAACCCTAACCCTAATCCTAACCCTAACCCTAACTCTAACCCAACCATATCCCTAACCCCAAACCTATCTCTAACCCTAACCCAACTCTAACCCTTACCCTAACACTAACTCTAACCCTAACCCTATCCCCAAACCTTCCCCAGCTGATTTTTGGGTTCCTCAATCCATTTTTGGGTCCCTCAATCCATTTTTAGGTTCCTTAACCCATTTTGGGGTTCATCAATCCATTTTTTGGGTTCCTCTGCCCATTTTGGGGTTCCTGAGCCCATTTTTGGGTTCCTGAATCCTTTTTTTTCTTCCTCAGACCATTTTTTGGTTACTCAATCCATTTTTTGGTCCCTCAGCCCATTCTTGGGATCCTCAGCCCATTTTTGGGTTCCTCACCTGTTTTTTGGTTCCTCAGCCCATTTTGGGGTTTCTCAATCCATTTTTGGGTTCCACAGCCAATTTTTGGTTTCATCAATTGATTTTTTGCTTCCTCAGCCCATTTTTGGGTTCCTCAGACCATTTTTGGTTTTCTCAGCCTATTTTGGGGTTCCTCAATCCATTTTTGGGTTCTTCAGCCAATTTTTGGTTTCATCAATCTTTTTTTTGGTTCCTCAGCCCATTTTGGGGTTCAGGAGACAATTTTTTGGGTTCCTTAACTCATTTTTGTGCCCCTGTGCCCATTTTGGATTCTTCAATCAATTTTTGGGTTCCTCAATCCAGTTTTGGATCCCTCAATCCATTTTTGAGTTCCTCAGACGATTTTATGTTTCCTCAGCCGATTTTTGGGTTCCTCAGCCGATTTTTGGGTTCCTCAAACTATTTTTGGATTTGTCAGGCCCTTTTGGCGTCCCTCAGCCCATTTTTGGGTCCCTCAGCCCATTTTTGGTCCCTCGGCCCAATTTGGTTCCTCACCCATTTTCGGGTACCTCAATCCGTTTTGGCGTTCCCCAGGTCATTTTTGGGTTCCTCAATCCATTTTTTAATCCCTCAATCCACTTTTTAGTCCCTCTATCCGTGTTTTGATCCCTCAATCCCTTCTTGGGTCTCTCAATCCATTTTTGGTTTCATCAGCCGATTTCCGGGTTCCTCAGCCCATTTTTGGGTCCCTCAGCAAGTTTTTGGGTTCATCAAACCATTTTGGTGTCCCTCGGTCCATTTTTGGGTTCCTCAGCCCATTTTAGATTCTTCAATCCATTTTTGGCTTCCTCAAACCATTTTTGTGTTCCTCAAACCTTTTTTGGGTCTCTCAATCCATTTTTGGTTTCCTCAATCCATTTTTGTGTTACTCAGCCCATTTTTGGGTTCCTCAATCCATTTTTGGATCCCTGAATCCATAATCCTAACCCTAACCCTAACTGTAACCTTAACCTTAACCTTAACCTAACCCTAACCAAATCCTAACTTTAAACCAAACCCTAATCCAAACCCTAAGCCTAACCCTAACCTTACCTCAACCCTAACCCTACCTCAACCCCAACCCTAACCAAAACCCCAACCCTAAACCTAACCCTAACAATAACTTTAACCCTAACCCTAACCCTAACCCTAACCCTAACCCTAACCCTAACCCTAACCCTAACCCTAACCCTAACCCTAACCCTAACCCAATCCTAACCCTAACCCAAACCCAACCCTTACCCTAACCCTAACCCTAACCCTAACCCTTACCCAAGCATATACCTAACCCCAAACCTATCCCTAACCCTAACCCAACTCTAATCCTAACCCTAACACTAACTCTAACCCTAATCATAGAATCTTCCAGTTCGAAAAGACCTTTGAGATCATCGCGTCCAACCACACCCATCATCCCCTAAACCATGTCCCTCCCTTCCTCAGCCAAATTTTGGGTTCCTCAATGAATTCTTAGGTTCCTCAACCCATTTTTGGTTTCCTCAGCCCATTTTTGGTTCTTTCGATCCGTTTTTTGGTTCCTCAGTACATTTATTGGTCCTTCATTCCTTTTTGGATCCCTTAATCCATTTTTGGTTTCCTCGGCTGATTTCTGGGTTTCCAAGCCCACTTTTTAGTCCCTCATCCCATTTTTGGGTTCCTCAGCCTATTTTTGCTTTCCTCAGCCGATTTTTTGTTTCCTCAATCCAATTTTTGGTTTCCTCAGCCCAGTTTTGGGTTCGCCAATCTGTTTTTTATTTCCGTGATTCTTTTTTGGGTTCCTCAATCGATTTTTGGGTCCCTCAGCCCATTTTGGATTCTTCAATCAATTTTTGGGTTCCTCAATCCATTTCTGGGTTCTTCAATCCAGTTTTGGGTCCCTCTGCCCATTTTTGGGTTCGTCAATCCATTTTTGCGTTCCTCAGCCCATTTTTGGGTCCTCCAATATATTTTTTGGTTTTTCATCCCATTTTTAGATTCGTCAGCACATTTTTGGGTCCCTCAATCCTTATTTGGGTCCCTCTATCCCTATTTGCTCCCTCAATCCATATTTCTGTTCCTCAGCCCATTTTTGGGTTCCTCAGCCCATTTTTGGCTTCCTCAGCCTATTTTTTATTTCCTCGGCCCATTTTTTGGTTCCTCGGCCCATTTTTGTGTTCCTCGGCCCATTTTCAGATTCCTCAATTCATTTTTTGGGTACCTCAGACAATTTCTGATTTCCTCAATCCAGTTTTGGGTTTGTCAGCCCATTTTTGAGTACCTCAATCCATTTTTGGGTCCCTCAATCCATTTTTGGGTTCCTCAATCCATTTTTGGGTTCCTCAGCCATTTCTTGGTTTCATCAATCTATTTTTTGCTTCCTCAGCCTATTTTGGGGTTCCTGAGACCATTTTTGGTTTCCTAAACTCATACTTGGTTCCCTCAGCCCATTTTGGATTCTTCAGCCCGTTTTTGGGTTCCTCAATCCGTTTTTGGGTTCCTCAGCCCATTTTGGGTCCTTCAGCCCATTTTTGGGTCCCTCGGCCCATTTTGGGTTCCTCGGCCCATTTTTGGGTTCCTTAGACAATTTTTGGTTTCCTCAATACATTTTTGGGTTCGTCAGCCCATTTTGAGTTCCTCAATCCATTTTTTAATCTCTCTGTTCATTTTTTGGTCCCTCAGTCTATTTTTGGTCCCTCAATCCAATTTTGGGGCCCATGGCTTTTTGGGGGGTTCCTCACCCATTTTCAGGTACCTCAATCCGTTTTGGGGTTCCTCAGACCATTTTTTGGTCCCTCAGTCCGTTTTTTGATCCCTCAATCCCTTTATTGGTCCCTCAATCCCTTTATTGTTGTCTCAATCCATTTTTTGTTTCGTCTGCCAATTTTTGGGTTCCTAAGCCCATTTTTGGGTTCCTCAATCTATTTTCTGTGTTCCTCAATCCATTTTTGGGATTCTTCAATCCATTTTTGGGTTCCTCAGCTAATTTTTGGGTTCATCAAACCATTTTTGGGTCCCTCAGCCCTTTTTGGGGTTCCTCAGCCCATTTTTTGCTTCCAAAACTCATTTTTGGGTCCCTCAGCCCATTTGTGGGTTCCTGAATCCATTTTTGGTTTCCTCAATCCATTTTTTTATTCCTAAATCCATTTTTTACTTTGTCAAACCATTTTTATGTTTCTCAACCCTTTTTTGGGTCTCTCAATCTATTCTTGGGTTCCTCAATCCATTTTTGGATCCCTGAATTCATAACCATAATTCTAACCCTTAACCTTAACCTAACCCTAACCAAACCCTAACCTTAACCCAAACCCTAACCCAAACCCTAAGCCTAACCCTAGCCTTAACTCAGCCCTAACCCTAACCCCAACACTAACCCCAACCCAAACCCAAACATAAACTTAACCCTAACCCAGACCTAACGTTAACCCCAAACATAACCCTTACCCTATACCTAACCGTAACGCTAACCCCAATCCTAGCCCAACCCCAACTCTAACCCTAACCCCAACCTCAACCCTAACCCTAACCCCAAACTCAACCCTAACCCTAACCCTAACCCTAACCCTAACCCTAACCCTAACCCTAACCCTAACCCTAACCCTAACCCTAACCCTAACCCAACCATATCCCTAACCCCAAACCTACCCCTAACCCTAACCCTAACCCAACTCTAACCCTTACCCTAACAATAACCCTAACCCTTCCGTAGCCGATTTTTGGGTTCCTCAATGAATTCTTAGGTTCCTCAACCCATTTTTGGTTTCCTCATCACAATTTTGGGTTTCTCAGCCCATTTTTGTGTCTTTCAATCCATTTTTTGGTTCCTCAATACATTTTTTGGTCCCTCAATCCATTTTTCGGTCCCTTAATCTATTTTTGGTTTCCTCGGGCGATTTCTGGGTTCCTAAGCCCAATTTTGAGTCCCTCATCCCATTTTTGGGTTCCTCAATCCATTTTTCGGTTTCCTCAGCCTATTTTTGGGTTCGTCAATCTGGTTTTGGTTTCTGCAATTCTTTTTTGGGTTCCTCAATCGATTTTTGGGTCCCTCAGCCCATTTTTGGGTTCCTCAATCCATTTTTGCATTCCTCAGCCCATTTTTAGATTCCTCAGCACATTTTTGGGTCCCTCAATCCATTTTTGCGTCGATGAATCCATTTTTGAGTTCCTCAGCCCATTTTGTGTTTCCTCAGCTGATTTTTGGGTTCCTCAGTCGATTTTTGGGTTCCTCAAACTATTTTTTGATTCATCCGGCCCTTCTTGCGTCCCTCAGCCCATTTTTGGATCCCTCAGCCCATTTTGGGGTCCCTCAGCCCATTTTTTGGTTCCTCGGCCCATTTTTGGTTTCCTCAGACAATTTTTGGTTTCCTCTTTCCATTTTTGGGTTCGTCAGCCCATTTTTGAGTTCCTCAATCCATTTTTTAATCCCTCTGTTCATTTTTTGGTCCCTCCGTTCATTTTTGGTCCCTCAATCCATTTTTGGGGCCCTCGGCCTTTTTGGGTGTTCCTCGGCCCATTTTTGGTTTCCTCAATCCATTTTTGTGTTACTCAGCCCATTTTTGGGTTCCTCAATACATTTTTGGATCCCTGAATACATAAACCTAATTCTAACCCTAACCTTAACCTTAACTTTAACCTAACCCTAACCAAATCCTATCCTTAACCCAAACCCTAACCCAAACCCTAAACCTAACCCTAGCTTTACCTCAACCCTAACCATAACCACAACACTAACCCAAACCCTAACCCCATCCCCAACCCCTACCGTAAACCCAACCCAAACACAACCCTAACCTTAACCCTAACCCAAAACTGACGCTAACCCCAAACATAACCCTTACCCTATACCTAACCGTAATGCTAACCCCAAACCTAGCCCAATCCCACCCCTAACCCCAACCCCAACCTCAACCCTAACCCTAACACTAACACTAACCTTAACCCTAACCCTTACCCAACCCTAACCCTAACCCTAACCCTAACCGTAACCCTAACCCTAACCCTAACCCTAACCCTAACTCTAACCCAACCATATCCCTAACCCCAAACCTATCTCTAACCCTAACCCAACTCTAACCCTTACCCTAACACTAACTCTAACCCTAACCCTATCCCCAAACCTTCCCCAGCTGATTTTTGGGTTCCTCAATCCATTTTTGGGTCCCTCAATCCATTTTTAGGTTCCTTAACCCATTTTTGGGTTCATCAATCCATTTTTGGGTTCCTCTGCCCATTTTGGGGTTCCTGAGCCCATTTTTGGGTTCCTCAATCCTTTTTTTTCTTCCTCAGACCATTTTTTGGTTACTCAATCCATTTTTTGGTCCCTCAGCCCATTCTTGGGATCCTCAGCCCATTTTTGGGTTCCTCACCTGTTTTTTGGTTCCTCAGCCCATTTTGGGGTTTCTCAATCCATTTTTGGGTTCCACAGCCAATTTTTGGTTTCATCAATTAATTTTTTGCTTCCTCAGCCCATTTTTGGGTTCCTCAGACCATTTTTGGTTTTCTCAGCCTATTTTGGGGTTCCTCAATCCATTTTTGGGTTCTTCAGCCAATTTTTGGTTTCATCAATCTTTTTTTTGGTTCCTCAGCCCATTTTGGGGTTCAGGAGACAATTTTTTGGGTTCCTTAACTCATTTTTGTGCCCCTGTGCCCATTTTGGATTCTTCAATCAATTTTTGGGTTCCTCAATCCAGTTTTGGGTCCCTCAATCCATTTTTGAGTTCCTCAGACGATTTTATGTTTCCTCAGCCGATTTTTGGGTTCCTCAGCCGATTTTTGGGTTCCTCAAACTATTTTTGGATTTGTCAGGCCCTTTTGGCGTCCCTCAGCCCATTTTTGGGTCCCTCAGCCCATTTTTGGTCCCTCGGCCCAATTTGGTTCCTCACCCATTTTCGGGTACCTCAATCCGTTTTGGCGTTCCTCAGGTCATTTTTGGGTTCCTCAATCCATTTTTTAATCCCTCAATCCACTTTTTAGTCCCTCTATCCGTGTTTTGATCCCTCAATCCCTTCTTGGGTCTCTCAATCCATTTTTGGTTTCATCAGCCGATTTCCGGGTTCCTCAGCCCATTTTTGGGTCCCTCAGCAAGTTTTTCGGTTCATCAAACCATTTTGGTGTCCCTCGGTCCATTTTTGGGTTCCTCAGCCCATTTTTCGCTTCCAAAACTCATTTTTGGGTTCCTCAGCCCATTTTAGATTCTTCAATCCATTTTTGGCTTCCTCAAACCATTTTTGTGTTCCTCAAACCTTTTTTGGGTCTCTCAATCCATTTTTGGTTTCCTCAATCCATTTTTGTGTTACTCAGCCCATTTTTGGGTTCCTCAATCCATTTTTGGATCCCTGAATCCATAATCCTAACCCTAACCCTAACTGTAACCTTAACCTTAACCTTAACCTAACCCTAACCAAATCCTAACTTTAAACCAAACCCTAATCCAAACCCTAAGCCTAACCCTAACCTTACCTCAACCCTAACCCTACCTCAACCCCAACCCTAACCAAAACCCCAACCCTAAACCTAACCCTAACAATAACTTTAACCCTAACCCTAACCCTAACTTTAACCCTAACCCTAACCCTAACCCTAACCCTAACCCTAACCCTAACCCTAACCCTAACCCTAACCCTAACCCTAACCCTAACCCAATCCTAACCCTAACCCAAACCCAACCCTTACCCTAACCCTAACCCTAACCCTAACCCTTACCCAAACATATACCTAACCCCAAACCTATCCCTAACCCTAACCCAACTCTAATCCTAACCCTAACACTAACTCTAACCCTAATCATAGAATCTTCCAGTTCGAAAAGACCTTTGAGATCATCGCGTCCAACCACACCCATCATCCCCTAAACCATGTCCCTCCCTTCCTCAGCCGATTTTTGGGTTCCTCAATGAATTCTTAGGTTCCTCAACCCATTTTTGGTTTCCTCAGCCCATTTTTGGGTCTTTCGATCCGTTTTTTGGTTCCTCAGTACATTTTTTGGTCCTTCATTCCTTTTTGGATCCCTTAATCCATTTTTGGTTTCCTCGGCTGATTTCTGGGTTTCCAAGCCCACTTTTTAGTCCCTCATCCCATTTTTGGGTTCCTCAGCCTATTTTTGCTTTCCTCAGCCGATTTTTTGTTTCCTCAATCCAATTTTTGGGTTCCTCAGCCCAGTTTTGGGTTCGCCAATCTGTTTTTTATTTCCGTGATTCTTTTTTGGGTTCCTCAATCGATTTTTGGGTCCCTCAGCCCATTTTGGATTCTTCAATCAATTTTTGGGTTCCTCAATCCATTTCTGGGTTCTTCAATCCAGTTTTGGGTCCCTCTGCCCATTTTTGGGTTCGTCAATCCATTTTTGCGTTCCTCAGCCCATTTTTGGGTCCTCCAATATATTTTTTGGTTTTTCATCCCATTTTTAGATTCGTCAGCACATTTTTGGGTCCCTCAATCCTTATTTGGGTCCCTCAATCCCTATTTGCTCCCTCAATCCATATTTCTGTTCCTCAGCCCATTTTTGGGTTCCTCAGCCCATTTTTGGCTTCCTCAGCCTATTTTTTATTTCCTCGGCCATTTTTTGGTTCCTCGGCCCATTTTTGTGTTCCTCGGCCCATTTTCAGATTCCTCAATTCATTTTTTGGGTACCTCAGACAATTTCTGATTTCCTCAATCCAGTTTTGGGTTCGTCAGCCCATTTTTGAGTACCTCAATCCATTTTTGGGTCCCTCAATCCATTTTTTTGTTCCTCAATCCATTTTTGGGTTCTTCAGCCAATTTTTGGTTTCATCAATCTTTTTTTTGGTTCCTCAGCCCATTTTGGGGTTTCTCAATCCATTTTTGGGTTCCACAGCCAATTTTTGGTTTCATCAATTAATTTTTTGCTTCCTCAGCCCATTTTTGGGTTCCTCAGACCATTTTTGGTTTTCTCAGCCTATTTTGGGGTTCCTCAATCCATTTTTGGGTTCTTCAGCCAATTTTTGGTTTCATCAATCTTTTTTTTGGTTCCTCAGCCCATTTTGGGGTTCAGGAGACAATTTTTGGGGTTCCTTAACTCATTTTTGTGCCCCTGTGCCCATTTTGGATTCTTCAATCAATTTTTGGGTTCCTCAATCCAGTTTTGGGTCCCTCAATCCATTTTTGAGTTCCTCAGACGATTTTATGTTTCCTCAGCCGATTTTTGGGTTCCTCAGCCGATTTTTGGGTTCCTCAAACTATTTTTGGATTTGTCAGGCCCTTTTGGCGTCCCTCAGCCCATTTTTGGGTCCCTCAGCCCATTTTTGGTCCCTCGGCCCAATTTGGTTCCTCACCCATTTTCAGGTACCTCAATCCGTTTTGGCGTTCCTCAGGTCATTTTTGGGTTCCTCAATCCATTTTTTAATCCCTCAATCCACTTTTTAGTCCCTCTATCCGTGTTTTGATCCCTCAATCCCTTCTTGGGTCTCTCAATCCATTTTTTGTTTCATCGGCCGATTTCCGGGTTCCTCAGCCCATTTTTGGGTCCCTCAGCAAGTTTTTGGGTTCATCAAACCATTTTGGTGTCCCTCGGTCCATTTTTGGGTTCCTCAGCCCATTTTTCGCTTCCAAAACTCATTTTTGGGTTCCTCAGCCCATTTTAGATTCTTCAATCCATTTTTGGCTTCCTCAAACCATTTTTGTGTTCCTCAAACCTTTTTTGGGTCTCTCAATCCATTTTTGGTTTCCTCAATCCATTTTTGTGTTACTCAGCCCATTTTTGGGTTCCTCAATCCATTTTTGGATCCCTGAATCCATAATCCTAACCCTAACCCTAACTGTAACCTTAACCTTAACCTTAACCTAACCCTAACCAAATCCTAACTTTAAACCAAACCCTAATCCAAACCCTAAGCCTAACCCTAACCTTACCTCAACCCTAACCCTACCTCAACCCCAACCCTAACCGAAACCCCAACCCTAAACCTAACCCTAACAATAACTTTAACCCTAACCCTAACTTTAACCCTAACCCTAACCCTAACCCTAACCCTAACCCTAACCCTAACCCTAACCCAATCCTAACCCTAACCCAAACCCAACCCTTACCCTAACCCTAACCCTAACCCTAACCCTTACCCAAACATATACCTAACCCCAAACCTATCCCTAACCCTAACCCAACTCTAATCCTAACCCTAACACTAACTCTAACCCTAATCATAGAATCTTCCAGTTCGAAAAGACCTTTGAGATCATCGCGTCCAACCACACCCATCATCCCCTAAACCATGTCCCTCCCTTCCTCAGCCGATTTTTGGGTTCCTCAATGAATTCTTAGGTTCCTCAACCCATTTTTGGTTTCCTCAGCCCATTTTTGGGTCTTTCGATCCGTTTTTTGGTTCCTCAGTACATTTTTTGGTCCTTCATTCCTTTTTGGATCCCTTAATCCATTTTTGGTTTCCTCGGCTGATTTCTGGGTTTCCAAGCCCACTTTTTAGTCCCTCATCCCATTTTTGGGTTCCTCAGCCTATTTTTGCTTTCCTCAGCCGATTTTTTGTTTCCTCAATCCAATTTTTGGTTTCCTCAGCCCAGTTTTGGGTTCGCCAATCTGTTTTTTATTTCCGTGATTCTTTTTTGGGTTCCTCAATCGATTTTTGGGTCCCTCAGCCCATTTTGGATTCTTCAATCAATTTTTGGGTTCCTCAATCCATTTCTGGGTTCTTCAATCCAGTTTTGGGTCCCTCTGCCCATTTTTGGGTTCGTCAATCCATTTTTGCGTTCCTCAGCCCATTTTTGGGTCCTCCAATATATTTTTTGGTTTTTCATCCCATTTTTAGATTCGTCAGCACATTTTTGGGTCCCTCAATCCTTATTTGGGTCCCTCTATCCCTATTTGCTCCCTCAATCCATATTTCTGTTCCTCAGCCCATTTTTGGGTTCCTCAGCCCATTTTTGGCTTCCTCAGCCTATTTTTTATTTCCTCGGCCCATTTTTTGGTTCCTCGGCCCATTTTTGTGTTCCTCGGCCCATTTTCAGATTCCTCAATTCATTTTTTGGGTACCTCAGACAATTTCTGATTTCCTCAATCCAGTTTTGGGTTCGTCAGCCCATTTTTGAGTACCTCAATCCATTTTTGGGTCCCTCAATCCATTTTTGGGTTCCTCAATCCATTTTTGGGTTCCTCAGCCATTTCTTGGTTTCATCAATCTATTTTTTGCTTCCTCAGCCTATTTTGGGGTTCCTGAGACCATTTTTGGTTTCCTAAACTCATACTTGGTTCCCTCAGCCCATTTTGGATTCTTCAGCCCGTTTTTGGGTTCCTCAATCCGTTTTTGGGTTCCTCAGCCCATTTTGGGTCCTTCAGCCCATTTTTGGGTCCCTCGGCCCATTTTGGGTTCCTCGGCCCATTTTTGGGTTCCTTAGACAATTTTTGGTTTCCTCAATACATTTTTGGGTTCGTCAGCCCATTTTGAGTTCCTCAATCCATTTTTTAATCTCTCTGTTCATTTTTTGGTCCCTCAGTCTATTTTTGGTCCCTCAATCCAATTTTGGGGCCCATGGCTTTTTGGGGGGTTCCTCACCCATTTTCAGGTACCTCAATCCGTTTTGGGGTTCTTCAGACCATTTTTTGGTCCCTCAGTCCGTTTTTTGATCCCTCAATCCCTTTATTGGTCCCTCAATCCCTTTATTGTTGTCTCAATCCATTTTTTGTTTCGTCTGCCAATTTTTGGGTTCCTAAGCCCATTTTTGGGTTCCTCAATCTATTTTCTGTGTTCCTCAATCCATTTTTGGGATTCTTCAATCCATTTTTGGGTTCCTCAGCTAATTTTTGGGTTCATCAAACCATTTTTGGGTCCCTCAGCCCTTTTTGGGGTTCCTCAGCCCATTTTTTGCTTCCAAAACTCATTTTTGGGTCCCTCAGCCCATTTTTGGTTTCCTGAATCCATTTTTGGTTTCCTCAATCCATTTTTTTATTCCTAAATCCATTTTTTACTTTGTCAAACCATTTTTGTGTTTCTCAACCCTTTTTTGGGTCTCTCAATCTATTCTTGGGTTCCTCAATCCATTTTTGGATCCCTGAATTCATAACCATAATTCTAACCCTTAACCTTAACCTAACCCTAACCAAACCCTAACCTTAACCCAAACCCTAACCCAAACCCTAAGCCTAACCCTAGCCTTAACTCAGCCCTAACCCTAACCCCAACACTAACCCCAACCCAAACCCAAACATAAACTTAACCCTAACCCAGACCTAACGTTAACCCCAAACATAACCCTTACCCTATACCTAACCGTAACGCTAACCCCAATCCTAGCCCAACCCCAACTCTAACCCTAACCCCAACCTCAACCCTAACCCTAACCCCAAACTCAACCCTAACCCTAACCCTAACCCTAACCCTAACCCTAACCCTAACCCAACCATATCCCTAACCCCAAACCTACCCCTAACCCTAACCCTAACCCAACTCTAACCCTTACCCTAACAATAACCCTAACCCTTCCGTAGCCGATTTTTGGGTTCCTCAATGAATTCTTAGGTTCCTCAACCCATTTTTGGTTTCCTCATCACAATTTTGGGTTTCTCAGCCCATTTTGGGGTCTTTCAATCCATTTTTTGGTTCCTCAATACATTTTTTGGTCCCTCAATCCATTTTTCGGTCCCTTAATCTATTTTTGGTTTCCTCGGGCGATTTCTGGGTTCCTAAGCCCAATTTTGAGTCCCTCATCCCATTTTTGGGTTCCTCAATCCATTTTTCGGTTTCCTCAGCCTATTTTTGGGTTCGTCAACCTGGTTTTGGTTTCTGCAATTCTTTTTTGGGTTCCTCAATCGATTTTTGGGTCCCTCAGCCCATTTTTGGGTTCCTCAATCCATTTTTGCATTCCTCAGCCCATTTTTAGATTCCTCAGCACATTTTTGGGTCCCTCAATCCATTTTTGCGTCGATGAATCCATTTTTTAGTTCCTCAGCCCATTTTGTGTTTCCTCAGCTGATTTTTGGGTTCCTCAGTCGATTTTTGGGTTCCTCAAACTATTTTTTGATTCATCCGGCCCTTCTTGCGTCCCTCAGCCCATTTTTGGATCCCTCAGCCCATTTTGGGGTCCCTCAGCCCATTTTTTGGTTCCTCGGCCCATTTTTGGTTTCCTCAGACAATTTTTGGTTTCCTCTTTCCATTTTTGGGTTCGTCAGCCCATTTTTGAGTTCCTCAGCCCATTTTTGAGTTCCTCAATCCATTTTTTAATCCCTCTGTTCATTTTTTGGTCCCTCCGTTCATTTTTGGTCCCTCAATCCATTTTTGGGGCCCTCGGCCTTTTTGGGTGTTCCTCGGCACATTTTTGGTTTCCTCAATCCATTTTTGTGTTACTCAGCCCATTTTTGGGTTCCTCAATACATTTTTGGATCCCTGAATACATAAACCTAATTCTAACCCTAACCTTAACCTTAACTTTAACCTAACCCTAACCAAATCCTATCCTTAACCCAAACCCTAACCCAAACCCTAAACCTAACCCTAGCTTTACCTCAACCCTAACCATAACCACAACACTAACCCAAACCCTAACCCCATCCCCAACCCCAACCGTAAACCCAACCCAAACACAACCCTAACCTTAACCCTAACCCAAAACTGACGCTAACCCCAAACATAACCCTTACCCTATACCTAACCGTAACGCTAACCCCAAACCTAGTCCAATCCCACCCCTAACCCCAACCCCAACCTCAACCCTAACCCTAACCCTAACACTAACCTTAACCCTAACCCTTACCCAACCCTAACCCTAACCCTAACCCTAACCCTAACCCTAACCCTAACCCTAACCCTAACCCTAACCCTAACCCTAACCCTAACTCTAACCCAACCATATCCCTAACCCCAAACCTATCTCTAACCCTAACCCAACTCTAACCCTTACCCTAACACTAACTCTAACCCTAACCCTATCCCCAAACCTTCCCCAGCTGATTTTTGGGTTCCTCAATCCATTTTTGGGTCCCTCAATCCATTTTTAGGTTCCTTAACCCATTTTTGGGTTCATCAATCCATTTTTTGGGTTCCTCTGCCCATTTTGGGGTTCCTGAGCCCATTTTTGGGTTCCTGAATCCTTTTTTTTCTTCCTCAGACCATTTTTTGGTTACTCAATCCATTTTTTGGTCCCTCAGCCCATTCTTGGGATCCTCAGCCCATTTTTGGGTTCCTCACCTGTTTTTTGGTTCCTCAGCCCATTTTGGGGTTTCTCAATCCATTTTTGGGTTCCACAGCCAATTTTTGGTTTCATCAATTAATTTTTTGCTTCCTCAGCCCATTTTTGGGTTCCTCAGACCATTTTTGGTTTTCTCAGCCTATTTTGGGGTTCCTCAATCCATTTTTGGGTTCTTCAGCCAATTTTTGGTTTCATCAATCTTTTTTTTGGTTCCTCAGCCCATTTTGGGGTTCAGGAGACAATTTTTGGGGTTCCTTAACTCATTTTTGTGCCCCTGTGCCCATTTTGGATTCTTCAATCAATTTTTGGGTTCCTCAATCCAGTTTTGGGTCCCTCAATCCATTTTTGAGTTCCTCAGATGATTTTATGTTTCCTCAGCCGATTTTTGGGTTCCTCAGCCGATTTTTGGGTTCCTCAAACTATTTTTGGATTTGTCAGGCCCTTTTGGCGTCCCTCAGCCCATTTTTGGGTCCCTCAGCCCATTTTTGGTCCCTCGGCCCAATTTGGTTCCTCACCCATTTTCGGGTACCTCAATCCGTTTTGGCGTTCCTCAGGTCATTTTTGGGTTCCTCAATCCATTTTTAAATCCCTCAATCCACTTTTTAGTCCCTCTATCCGTGTTTTGATCCCTCAATCCCTTCTTGGGTCTCTCAATCCATTTTTGGTTTCATCGGCCAATTTCCGGGTTCCTCAGCCCATTTTTGGGTCCCTCAGCAAGTTTTTCGGTTCATCAAACCATTTTGGTGTCCCTCGGTCCATTTTTGGGTTCCTCAGCCCATTTTTCGCTTCCAAAACTCATTTTTGGGTTCCTCAGCCCATTTTAGATTCTTCAATCCATTTTTGGCTTCCTCAAACCATTTTTGTGTTCCTCAAACCTTTTTTGGGTCTCTCAATCCATTTTTGGTTTCCTCAATCCATTTTTGTGTTACTCAGCCCATTTTTGGGTTCCTCAATCCATTTTTGGATCCCTGAATCCATAATCCTAACCCTAACCCTAACTGTAACCTTAACCTTAACCTAACCCTAACCAAATCCTAACTTTAAACCAAACCCTAATCCAAACCCTAAGCCTAACCCTAACCTTACCTCAACCCTAACCCTACCTCAACCCCAACCCTAACCAAAACCCCAACCCTAAACCTAACCCTAACAATAACTTTAACCCTAACCCTAACTTTAACCCTAACCCTAACCCTAACCCTAACCCTAACCCTAACCCTAACCCTAACCCTAACCCAATCCTAACCCTAACCCAAACCCAACCCTTACCCTAACCCTAACCCTAACCCTAACCCTAACCCTAACCCTAACCCTAACCCTAACCCTAACCCAATCCTAACCCTAACCCAAAGCCAACCCTTACCCTAACCCTAACCCTAACCCTAACCCTAACCCTAACCCTAACCCTAACCCTAACCCTAACCCTAACCCTAACCCTAACCCTAACCCTAACCCAATCCTAACCCTAACCCAAACCCAACCCTTACCCTAACCCTAACCCTAACCCTAACCCTTACCCAAACATATACCTAACCCCAAACCTATCCCTAACCCTAACCCAACTCTAATCCTAACCCTAACACTAACTCTAACCCTAATCATAGAATCTTCCAGTTCGAAAAGACCTTTGAGATCATCGCGTCCAACCACACCCATCATCCCCTAAACCATGTCCCTCCCTTCCTCAGCCGATTTTTGGGTTCCTCAATGAATTCTTAGGTTCCTCAACCCATTTTTGGTTTCCTCAGCCCATTTTTGGGTCTTTCGATCCGTTTTTTGGTTCCTCAGTACATTTTTTGGTCCTTCATTCCTTTTTGGATCCCTTAATCCATTTTTGGTTTCCTCGGCTGATTTCTGGGTTTCCAAGCCCACTTTTTAGTCCCTCATCCCATTTTTGGGTTCCTCAGCCTATTTTTGCTTTCCTCAGCCGATTTTTTGTTTCCTCAATCCAATTTTTGGGTTCCTCAGCCCAGTTTTGGGTTCGCCAATCTGTTTTTTATTTCCGTGATTCTTTTTTGGGTTCCTCAATCGATTTTTGGGTCCCTCAGCCCATTTTGGATTCTTCAATCAATTTTTGGGTTCCTCAATCCATTTCTGGGTTCTTCAATCCAGTTTTGGGTCCCTCTGCCCATTTTTGGGTTCGTCAATCCATTTTTGCGTTCCTCAGCCCATTTTTGGGTCCTCCAATATATTTTTTGGTTTTTCATCCCATTTTTAGATTCGTCAGCACATTTTTGGGTCCCTCAATCCTTATTTGGGTCCCTCAATCCCTATTTGCTCCCTCAATCCATATTTCTGTTCCTCAGCCCATTTTTGGGTTCCTCAGCCCATTTTTGGCTTCCTCAGCCTATTTTTTATTTCCTCGGCCCATTTTTTGGTTCCTCGGCCCATTTTTGTGTTCCTCGGCCCATTTTCAGATTCCTCAATTCATTTTTTGGGTACCTCAGACAATTTCTGATTTCCTCAATCCAGTTTTGGGTTCGTCAGCCCATTTTTGTGTACCTCAATCCATTTTTGGGTCCCTCAATCCATTTTTTTGTTCCTCAATCCATTTTTGGGTTCTTCAGCCAATTTTTGGTTTCATCAATCTTTTTTTTGGTTCCTCAGCCCATTTTGGGGTTTCTCAATCCATTTTTGGGTTCCACAGCCAATTTTTGGTTTCATCAATTAATTTTTTGCTTCCTCAGCCCATTTTTGGGTTCCTCAGACCATTTTTGTTTTTCTCAGCCTATTTTGGGGTTCCTCAATCCATTTTTGGGTTCTTCAGCCAATTTTTGGTTTCATCAATCTTTTTTTTGGTTCCTCAGCCCATTTTGGGGTTCAGGAGACAATTTTTTGGGTTCCTTAACTCATTTTTGTGCCCCTGTGCCCATTTTGGATTCTTCAATCAATTTTTGGGTTCCTCAATCCAGTTTTGGGTCCCTCAATCCATTTTTGAGTTCCTCAGACGATTTTATGTTTCCTCAGCCGATTTTTGGGTTCCTCAGCCGATTTTTGGGTTCCTCAAACTATTTTTGGATTTGTCAGGCCCTTTTGGCGTCCCTCAGCCCATTTTTGGGTCCCTCAGCCCATTTTTGGTCCCTCGGCCCAATTTGGTTCCTCACCCATTTTCGGGTACCTCAATCCGTTTTGGCGTTCCTCAGGTCATTTTTGGGTTCCTCAATCCATTTTTTAATCCCTCAATCCACTTTTTAGTCCCTCTATCCGTGTTTTGATCCCTCAATCCCTTCTTGGGTCTCTCAATCCATTTTTGGTTTCATCGGCCGATTTCCGGGTTCCTCAGCCCATTTTTGGGTCCCTCAGCAAGTTTTTGGGTTCATCAAACCATTTTGGTGTCCCTCGGTCCATTTTTGGGTTCCTCAGCCCATTTTTCGCTTCCAAAACTCATTTTTGGGTTCCTCAGCCCATTTTAGATTCTTCAATCCATTTTTGGCTTCCTCAAACCATTTTTGTGTTCCTCAAACCTTTTTTGGGTCTCTCAATCCATTTTTGGTTTCCTCAATCCATTTTTGTGTTACTCAGCCCATTTTTGGGTTCCTCAATCCATTTTTGGATCCCTGAATCCATAATCCTAACCCTAACCCTAACTGTAACCTTAACCTTAACCTTAACCTAACCCTAACCAAATCCTAACTTTAAACCAAACCCTAATCCAAACCCTAAGCCTAACCCTAACCTTACCTCAACCCTAACCCTACCTCAACCCCAACCCTAACCAAAACCCCAACCCTAAACCTAACCCTAACAATAACTTTAACCCTAACCCTAACTTTAACCCTAACCCTAACCCTAACCCTAACCCTAACCCTAACCCTAACCCTAACCCTAACCCTAACCCTAACCCAATCCTAACCCTAACCCAAACCCAACCCTTACCCTAACCCTAACCCTAACCCTAACCCTAACCCTAACCCTAACCCTAACCCTAACCCAATCCTAACCCTAACCCAAACCCAACCCTTACCCTAACCCTAACCCTAACCCTAACCCTTACCCAAACATATACCTAACCCCAAACCTATCCCTAACCCTAACCCAACTCTAATCCTAACCCTAACACTAACTCTAACCCTAATCATAGAATCTTCCAGTTCGAAAAGACCTTTGAGATCATCGCGTCCAACCACACCCATCATCCCCTAAACCATGTCCCTCCCTTCCTCAGCCGATTTTTGGGTTCCTCAATGAATTCTTAGGTTCCTCAACCCATTTTTGGTTTCCTCAGCCCATTTTTGGGTCTTTCGATCCGTTTTTTGGTTCCTCAGTACATTTTTTGGTCCTTCATTCCTTTTTGGATCCCTTAATCCATTTTTGGTTTCCTCGGCTGATTTCTGGGTTTCCAAGCCCACTTTTTAGTCCCTCATCCCATTTTTGGGTTCCTCAGCCTATTTTTGCTTTCCTCAGCCGATTTTTTGTTTCCTCAATCCAATTTTTGGGTTCCTCAGCCCAGTTTTGGGTTCGCCAATCTGTTTTTTATTTCCGTGATTCTTTTTTGGGTTCCTCAATCGATTTTTGGGTCCCTCAGCCCATTTTGGATTCTTCAATCAATTTTTGGGTTCCTCAATCCATTTCTGGGTTCTTCAATCCAGTTTTGGGTCCCTCTGCCCATTTTTGGGTTCGTCAATCCATTTTTGCGTTCCTCAGCCCATTTTTGGGTCCTCCAATATATTTTTTGGTTTTTCATCCCATTTTTAGATTCGTCAGCACATTTTTGGGTCCCTCAATCCTTATTTGGGTCCCTCAATCCCTATTTGCTCCCTCAATCCATATTTCTGTTCCTCAGCCCATTTTTGGGTTCGTCAGCCCATTTTTGGCTTCCTCAGCCTATTTTTTATTTCCTCGGCCCATTTTTTGGTTCCTCGGCCCATTTTTGTGTTCCTCGGCCCATTTTCAGATTCCTCAATTCATTTTTTGGGTACCTCAGACAATTTCTGATTTCCTCAATCCAGTTTTGGGTTCGTCAGCCCATTTTTGAGTACCTCAATCCATTTTTGGGTCCCTCAATCCATTTTTGGGTTCCTCAATCCATTTTTGGGTTCCTCAGCCATTTCTTGGTTTCATCAATCTATTTTTTGCTTCCTCAGCCTATTTTGGGGTTCCTGAGACCATTTTTGGTTTCCTAAACTCATACTTGGTTCCCTCAGCCCATTTTGGATTCTTCAGCCCGTTTTTGGGTTCCTCAATCCGTTTTTGGGTTCCTCAGCCCATTTTGGGTCCTTCAGCCCATTTTTGGGTCCCTCGGCCCATTTTGGGTTCCTCGGCCCATTTTTGGGTTCCTTAGACAATTTTTGGTTTCCTCAATACATTTTTGGGTTCGTCAGCCCATTTTGAGTTCCTCAATCCATTTTTTAATCTCTCTGTTCATTTTTTGGTCCCTCAGTCTATTTTTGGTCCCTCAATCCAATTTTGGGGCCCATGGCTTTTTGGGGGGTTCCTCACCCATTTTCAGGTACCTCAATCCGTTTAGGGGTTCCTCAGACCATTTTTTGGTCCCTCAGTCCGTTTTTTGATCCCTCAATCCCTTTATTGGTCCCTCAATCCCTTTATTGTTGTCTCAATCCATTTTTGGTTTCGTCTGCCAATTTTTGGGTTCCTAAGCCCATTTTTGGGTTCCTCAATCTATTTTCTGTGTTCCTCAATCCATTTTTGGGATTCTTCAATCCATTTTTGGGTTCCTCAGCTAATTTTTGGGTTCATCAAACCATTTTTGGGTCCCTCAGCCCTTTTTGGGGTTCCTCAGCCCATTTTTTGCTTCCAAAACTCATTTTTGGGTCCCTCAGCCCATTTTTGGGTTCCTGAATCCATTTTTGGTTTCCTCAATCCATTTTTTTATTCCTAAATCCATTTTTGACTTTGTCAAACCATTTTTGTGTTTCTCAACCCTTTTTTGGGTCTCTCAATCTATTCTTGGGTTCCTCAATCCATTTTTGGATCCATGAATTCATAACCATAATTCTAACCCTTAACCTTAACCTAACCCTAACCAAACCCTAACCTTAACCCAAACCCTAACCCAAACCCTAAGCCTAACCCTAGCCTTAACTCAGCCCTAACCCTAACTCCAACACTAACCCCAACCCAAACCCAAACATAAACTTAACCCTAACCCAGACCTAACGTTAACCCCAAACATAACCCTTACCCTATACCTAACCGTAACGCTAACCCCAATCCTAGCCCAACCCCAACTCTAACCCTAACCCCAACCTCAACCCTAACCCTAACCCCAAACTCAACCCTAACCCTAACCCTAACCCTAACCCTAACCCTAACCCTAACCCAACCATATCCCTAACCCCAAACCTACCCCCTAACCCTAACCCTAACCCAACTCTAACCCTTACCCTAACAATAACCCTAACCCTTCCGTAGCCGATTTTTGGGTTCCTCAATGAATTCTTAGGTTCCTCAACCCATTTTTGGTTTCCTCATCACAATTTTGGGTTTCTCAGCCCATTTTTGGGTCTTTCAATCCATTTTTTGGTTCCTCAATACATTTTTTGGTCCCTCAATCCATTTTTCGGTCCCTTAATCTATTTTGGGTTTCCTCGGGCGATTTCTGGGTTCCTAAGCCCAATTTTGAGTCCCTCATCCCATTTTTGGGTTCCTCAATCCATTTTTCGGTTTCCTCAGCCTATTTTTGGGTTCGTCAATCTGGTTTTGGTTTCTGCAATTCTTTTTTGGGTTCCTCAATCAATTTTTGGGTCCCTCAGCCCATTTTTGGGTTCCTCAATCCATTTTTGCATTCCTCAGCCCATTTTTAGATTCCTCAGCACATTTTTGGGTCCCTCAATCCATTTTTGCGTCGATGAATCCATTTTTTAGTTCCTCAGCCCATTTTGTGTTTCCTCAGCTGATTTTTGGGTTCCTCAGTCGATTTTTGGGTTCCTCAAACTATTTTTTGATTCATCCGGCCCTTCTTGCGTCCCTCAGCCCATTTTTGGATCCCTCAGCCCATTTTGGGGTCCCTCAGCCCATTTTTTGGTTCCTCGGCCCATTTTTGGTTTCCTCAGACAATTTTTGGTTTCCTCTTTCCATTTTTGGGTTCGTCAGCCCATTTTTGAGTTCCTCAATCCATTTTTTAATCCCTCTGTTCATTTTTTGGTCCCTCCGTTCATTTTTGGTCCCTCAATCCATTTTTGGGGCCCTCGGCCTTTTTGGGTGTTCCTCGGCACATTTTTGGTTTCCTCAATCCATTTTTGTGTTACTCAGCCCATTTTTGGGTTCCTCAATACATTTTTGGATCCCTGAATACATAAACCTAATTCTAACCCTAACCTTAACCTTAACTTTAACCTAACCCTAACCAAATCCTATCCTTAACCCAAACACTAACCCAAACCCTAACCCCATCCCCAACCCCAACCGTAAACCCAACCCAAACACAACCCTAACCTTAACCCTAACCCAAAACTGACGCTAACCCCAAACATAACCCTTACCCTATACCTAATCGTAACGCTAACCCCAAACCTAGCCCAATCCCACCCCTAACCCCAACCCCAACCTCAACCCTAACCCTAACCCTAACACTAACCTTAACCCTAACCCTTACCCAACCCTAACCCTAACCCTAACCCTAACCCTAACCCTAACCCTAACCCTAACCCTAACTCTAACCCAACCATATCCCTAACCCCAAACCTATCTCTAACCCTAACCCAACTCTAACCCTTACCCTAACACTAACTCTAACCCTAACCCTATCCCCAAACCTTCCCCAGCTGATTTTTGGGTTCCTCAATCCATTTTTGGGTCCCTCAATCCATTTTTAGGTTCCTTAACCCATTTTTGGGTTCATCAATCCATTTTTTGGGTTCCTCTGCCCATTTTGGCGTTCCTGAGCCCATTTTTGGGTTCCTCAATCCTTTTTTTTCTTCCTCAGACCATTTTTTGGTTACTCAATCCATTTTTTGGTCCCTCAGCCCATTCTTGGGATCCTCAGCCCATTTTTGGGTTCCTCACCTGTTTTTTGGTTCCTCAGCCCATTTTGGGGTTTCTCAATCCATTTTTGGGTTCCACAGCCAATTTTTGCTTTCATCAATTAATTTTTTGCTTCCTCAGCCCATTTTTGGGTTCCTCAGACCATTTTTGGTTTTCTCAGCCTATTTTGGGGTTCCTCAATCCATTTTTGGGTTCTTCAGCCAATTTTTGGTTTCATCAATCTTTTTTTTGGTTCCTCAGCCCATTTTGGGGTTCAGGAGACAATTTTTTGGGTTCCTTAACTCATTTTTGTGCCCCTGTGCCCATTTTGGATTCTTCAATCAATTTTTGGGTTCCTCAATCCAGTTTTGGGTCCCTCAATCCATTTTTGAGTTCCTCAGACGATTTTATGTTTCCTCAGCCGATTTTTGGGTTCCTCAGCCGATTTTTGGGTTCCTCAAACTATTTTTGGATTTGTCAGGCCCTTTTGGCGTCCCTCAGCCCATTTTTGGGTCCCTCAGCCCATTTTTGGTCCCTCGACCCAATTTGGTTCCTCACCCATTTTCGGGTACCTCAATCCGTTTTGGCGTTCCTCAGGTCATTTTTGGGTTCCTCAATCCATTTTTTAATCCCTCAATCCACTTTTTAGTCCCTCTATCCGTGTTTTGATCCCTCAATCCCTTCTTGGGTCTCTCAATCCATTTTTGGTTTCATCGGCCGATTTCCGGGTTCCTCAGCCCATTTTTGGGTCCCTCAGCAAGTTTTTGGGTTCATCAAACCATTTTGGTGTCCCTCGGTCCATTTTTGGGTTCCTCAGCCCATTTTTCGCTTCCAAAACTCATTTTTGGGTTCCTCAGCCCATTTTAGATTCTTCAATCCATTTTTGGCTTCCTCAAACCATTTTTGTGTTCCTCAAACCTTTTTTGGGTCTCTCAATCCATTTTTGGTTTCCTCAATCCATTTTTGTGTTACTCAGCCCATTTTTGGGTTCCTCAATCCATTTTTGGATCCCTGAATCCATAATCCTAACCCTAACCCTAACTGTAACCTTAACCTTAACCTTAACCTAACCCTAACCAAATCCTAACTTTAAACCAAACCCTAATCCAAACCCTAAGCCTAACCCTAACCTTACCTCAACCCTAACCCTACCTCAACCCCAACCCTAACCAAAACCCCAACCCTAAACCTAACCCTAACAATAACTTTAACCCTAACC
>JAUMJL010002413.1:0-12608 GCA_033558185.1 Dromococcyx pavoninus | reverse complement strand
GCAAATGGACTCCCCCCTCAGCACAGCGACCCCTCTCCGAGCACAGGAGCCCCCCCCCCCGGGACCACCCCCTTAGCACAGGGACCCCCCTCCCCTCCTGGGACCCCCCGTCAGTGCAAAGATGCCCCCAGGACCCTTTCCCCCAGCACAGGGACCCCCTCAGGCCCCTCCCCGGGACTTCCCCCCTCCCCCCATCAGGGGTGCCCCCCTCCCCACCCCCCAACTCACCTTGAGGGTGCGGGGGGGGCCGCCGGGGGCTGCCCTGGGAGCTGCTCACCAGGTCCCTCCCGGGGGAGTCTGCGCGGGTCGAGTCGGGGAGGGGGCTCTGCCGGGGGGGAGGGCGCAGCCCCACGAGGCCCCCCACGCCCACGCCCCCCCCTCCTCATCCTCATCCTCCAAGCCCGCACTGTGACCCTTGCTGAGGAATGGGGGGTGGGTGGGAACGTCACCCCCACATCCAGAACCCCCCCCAAATCCCCCAGGACCCCCCGATAACCCCAACCCCCCCCAACCCACCCCTCCAAAACCTCCTCAGACCCCCCAGGGACCCCTCTCCAGCACCCCAACTCACCCCAGACCCCCCCAAAACCCTCCTCAGAACCCCCCAGGCACCCTCCCCTCAACACCCCCAAACTCCTTCCCATCAATCTAGGACCACGCCCCAGCACCCCCAAACCCCATCCAGACCCCCCCAAAACCCATCAGGCTCCACCACCACCACCAAGGACTCCCCCAGCCCCCTCAGGACCCCCACAAGCTCCCCCCAGACCCCCCCCAAATCCCATCAGCCCCCCCATTCAGGACTCCCCCAGACCCCTCAGGACCTCCCACCCCCAAAGCCCCCCCCCCTCAGGACCCCCCCCCCTCCCCTCCATACCTGCCCCCATCCGGCAGCTCCCGCCGGCTCTGTTTTCGGGGGGGGCTGTGGGGGACCCCCCCTCGGCGCCGCCGTTGAAGCTGGTGGAGCTGATGGCAGTGCCGCCCCCCCCCCTCCCCCCCAATTCCGTGCCCCCCTACCCCTTTTCTCTCCCCCTCCCCATTCCCCAGGGGAGAGGGGGCTCCGAGGAGATGAGGAGGGGGCGCTTCCCTTTTGGGAGGGGGGGGGAAGGTCCCCGATCCCCCCACGGGGAGGGGGGGTCTCCATCCGGCACAGTCCCGGGCTCCGGGGAGGGGGGAGCGGTGGGTTTTGGGGGTGGGGGGAGAGGTATTGGGGGGCGGGGTTTGGGGGGGTGCCTTGGGGGGGTCGAGAGGGTTGCGGGGAGGGGGGGGTGGGTTTGGGGGTGGCCTCGGAGCCCCCCCCGGGTGATGAGAGGGGGGTCTCGCCCGCGTCCAGTGCCTCGATCTCCAGCACGAAGAGCTCAGCGCCCGGTGGCTCCGTGGAGCAGGGGGCAGCACCTATAGAAAAAGGGGGGGGGGGGAAGAGGCTATGGGGGGTGTGGGTGGCCAGGGGGGCTCTGCGGGGCTATAGGGGGGCTATGGAGGCTCTATGGGGCTATAGGGGGTGTGGGGGGTCTATGGGGGCTCTATGGGGCTACGGGGGGTGTGGGTGGCCAGGGGGGCTCTGCGGGGCTATAGGGGGGCTATGGAGGCTCTATGGGGCTATAGGGGATGTGGGGGGGCTATGGGGGCTCTGCGGGGCTATAGGGGGGCTATGGAGGCTCTATGAGGCTACGGGGGGTGTGGGGGGGCTATGGGGGCTCTATGGGGCTATAGGGGGGCTATGGAGGCTCTATGGGGCTATAAGGGGTGTGGGGGGGCTTCAGGGGCTCTATGGGGCTATAGGGGGGCTATGGAGGCTCTATGGGGCTATAGGGGGTGTGGGGGGGCTACGGGGGCTCTATGGGGCTATAGGGGGGCTATGGAGGCTCTATGGGGCTATAGGGGGTGTGGGGGGGCTACGGGGGCTCTATGGGGCTATAGGGGGCGTGGGGGGCTATGGGGGCTCTATGGAGCTCTAGGGGGTGAGAGGAGCTATAGGGGCTCTATGGGCTCTATAGGGTCCTTACGGGCCTATGGGGTTCCTCTGGTCTCTGCAGGGTCTCTATGGGCTCTATAGGGTCTCTATAGGGTCCTCACCCTTTGCCGGCGCCGCTTCGCTGCCTTCCTCCTCCTCCTCTTCCTCCTCCTCTTCCTCCTCCTCCTCCTCCTCCTCCTCCTCCTCCTCCTCCTCGTCCCCTCTGCCCTCACTGCCATCGCCATCGGAAGAGCCCTCGTCCTCCTCCTCCTCCTCTGAGTCCTCCTCATCCTCCTCTTCCTCCTCCGCCCGTCTCTGGGGGGGGACACAGGGGGTGGTCAGGGGGGGCTTTGGGGCTCCAGGAGGTCCTGATCATCCCCCTTGTCCCCTCCTTTCTCCTCCTCCTCCTCCCCTTGGCTCTGAAGGACAGGGGGGGACATGAGGGGGAGCTCAGGGTGAGCTTTGGGCTCCAGGAGGTCCTGGTTGTCCCCTTTGCCCCCCTCCTTTTGGCTCTGGAGGACACGGGGGGGGGGACACAGGTTGGGGTCAGCGTGGGCTCTGGGCTCGAGAGGACATGGGGGGGGACAGGGGGTGAGGTGAAGCTGCGCCCCCCCCGCCTCGGCTGCCCCCACCCATGTCCCCCCCACCATGTGTCCCCCCCCTCACTCCTCGGGGCCTACCAGCCCCCCCTGTGTCCCCCTCCGTGTCCCACTCACCCCCCGTGGCCGTGGGGCCGCCCCCCGGCGCCGCCGCTCCCGCTCGTGGCCCTCGTCCTGCAGCCGCGCGAAGTGGGCGACGACGGCGTCGAGGCGGCGCAGGGCGAGCGAGCGGTTCCGCCGCAGCCGCTTGGCCAGGGCCGCGTCCCCCAGCGCCGGGTCGGTACCTGGGAGGGGGGGGGGGCAGAGACGGGGGGGGGGGGGAACGGGGACACACGGCTGGGACCGGCACCCAGCACCCCGGCACGGCACCCGGGGCCTTCCCGGAGAGCCAGAAACTCTCCAGGAGATCCAGAACCTTCTGAAAGCCCATCACCCTCCAGGAGAGCCAGAACCCCCTGGGAGATGCAGACCATCTCCAGAACCTT
This sequence comes from Dromococcyx pavoninus, assembly GCA_033558185.1. Lineage (NCBI taxonomy): Eukaryota > Metazoa > Chordata > Aves > Cuculiformes > Neomorphidae > Dromococcyx > Dromococcyx pavoninus. The sequence goes on along the minus strand of JAUMJL010002413.1, from coordinate 9,570 downwards.
CCGGGAGATCCAGGACCTTCCGGGAGCTCCAGAACATCTCCAGGAGCTCCAGAACCCTGCACCAGTCCCATCATGTCTCCTGGAGCTCCATCACCTTTCCATGAGCTCCATCCCCTGTCCATCAGCTCTACCTCCACCCCATCACCTCCACCACACCTCAATGAGCTCCATCTCCACGCTATGAGCTCCACCGCCAACCATCGACCTCCACCTTCACCCCTTGACCTCCACTTCCATCCTTTGACCTCACCTCCAACCCTTGAGCTCCACCTCCATCCCCTGACCTCCATCTCCATCCCTTTAACTCCACCACTGTTCCATCAGCTTCATTCTCTCCATGAGCTCCACTTCCACCCCTTGACCTCCACCTCCCTCCCCCGACCTCCACCTCCAACCCTCGACCTCCACCTCCCTCCCTTGACCTCCACCTCCCTCCCTTGACCTCACCTCCCTCTCTTGACCTCCACGTCCCTCTCTTGACCTCCACGTCCCTCCCTTGACCTCCACCTCCCTCCCTTGACCTCACCTCCCTCCCTTGACCTCCACCTCCCTCCCTTGACCTCCACCTCCCTCTCTTGACCTCACCTCCCTCCCTTGACCTCCACCTCCCTCCCTTCATCTCCACCTCCCTCCCCTGACCTCACCTCCCTCCCTTGACCTCCACCTCCCTCCCTTGACCTCCACCTCCCTCCCTTGACCTCCACCTCCACCCCTTGACCTCCACTTCCATCCTTTGACCTCACTTCCACCCCTTGAGCTCCACCTCCATCCCCCGACCTCCATCTCCATCCCTTTAACTCCACCACTGTTCCATCAGCTTCATTCTCTCCATGAGCTCCACCTCCACTCCTTGACCTCCACCTCCCTCCCCTGACCTCCACCTCCAACCCTCGACCTCCACCTCCATCCCTTGACCTCCACCTCCATCCCTTGACCTCCACTTCCCTCCCTTGATCTCCACTTCCCTCCCTTGATCTCCACCTCCCTCCCTCGACCTCCACCTCCATCCCTCGACCTCACCTCCCTCCCTTGACCTCCACCTCCCTCCCTTGACCTCCACCTCCATCCCTTGACCTCCACCTCCCTCCCTTGACCTCTACCTCCCTCCCTTGACCTCCACCTCCCTCCCCTGACCTCACCTCCATCCCTTGACCTCCACCTCCCTCTCTTGAACTCACCTCCCTCCCTCGACCTCCACCTCCCTCCCTCGATCTCCACCTCCCTCTCTTGACCTCCACCTCCCTCCCTTGACCTCCACCCCTTGACCTCCACTTCCATCCTTTGACCTCACTTCTACCCCTTGAGCTCCACCTCCATCCCCTGACCTCCATCTCCATCCCTTTAACTCCACCACTGTTCCATCAGCTTCATTCTCTCCACGAGCTCCACCTCCACTCCTTGACCTCCACCTCCACCCCTTGACCTCCACCTCCCTCCCTTGACCTCCACCTCCCTCCCTTGACCTCACCTCCCTCTCTTGACCTCCACGTCCCTCTCTTGACCTCACCTCCCTCCCTTGACCTCCACCTCCCTCCCTTGACCTCCACCTCCATTCCTTGACCTCACTTCCCTCCCTCGACCTCCACCTCCCTCCCTTGACCTCCACCTCCCTCCCTTGACCTCACCTCCATCCCTCGACCTCCACCTCCCTCCCTTGACCTCCACCTCCCTCCCTTGACCTCCACCTCCCTCCCTTGACCTCCACTTCCATCCTTTGACCTCACTTCTACCCCTTGAGCTCCACCTCCATCCCCCGACCTCCATCTCCATCCCTTTAACTCCACCACTTTTCCATCAGCTTCATTCTCTCCATGAGCTCCACCTCCACCCCTTGACCTCCACCTCCACCCCTTGACCTCCACGTCCCTCTCTTGACCTCACCTCCCTCCCTTGACCTCCACCTCCCTCCCTTGACCTCCACCTCCATTCCTTGACCTCACTTCCCTCCCTCGACCTCCACCTCCCTCCCTTGACCTCCACCTCCCTCCCTTGACCTCACCTCCATCCCTTGACCTCCACCTCCCTCTCTTGAACTCACCTCCCTCCCTCGATCTCCACCTCCCTCCCTTGACCTCCACCTCCCTCCCTTGACCTCCACCTCCACCCCTTGACCTCCACTTCCATCCTTTGACCTCACTTCTACCCCTTGAGCTCCACCTCCATCCCCCGACCTCCATCTCCATCCCTTTAACTCCACCACTTTTCCATCAGTTTCATTCTCTCCATGAGCTCCACCTCCACCCCTTGACCTCCACCTCCATCCCTTGACCTCCACCTCCCTCCCTTGACCTCACCTCCCTCTCTTGACCTCCACGTCCCTCTCTTGACCTCACCTCCCTCCCTTGACCTCCACCTCCCTCCCTTGACCTCCACCTCCCTCCCTTGACCTCACCTCCCTCCCTTGACCTCCACCTCCCTCCCTTGACCTCCACCTCCACTCCTTGACCTCTACCTCCATCCCTTGACCTCCACCTCCCTCCCTTGACCTCCACCTCCCTCCCTTGACCTCACCTCCCTCTCTTGACCTCCACGTCCCTCTCTTGACCTCACCTCCCTCCCTTGACCTCCACCTCCCTCCCTTGACCTCCACCTCCCTCCCTTGACCTCACCTCCCTCCCTTGACCTTCACCTCCATCCCTTGACCTCCACTTCCATCCTTTGACCTCACTTCCACCCCTTGACTTCCACCTCCATCCCCTGACCACCACCTCCATCCCTTGAACTCCACTACTGTTCCATCAGTTTCATTCTCTCCATGAGCTCCACCTCCACCCCTTGAGCTCCACCTCCATCCCCGACCTCCATCTCCATCCCTTTAACTCCACCACTTTTCCATCAGCTTCATTCTCTCCATGAGCTCCACCTCCACCCCTTGACCTCCACCTCCACCCCTTGACCTCCACCTCCCTCTCTTGACCTCACCTCCCTCCCTTGACCTCCACCTCCACTCCTTGACCTCCACCTCCCTCCCTTGACCTCCACCTCCCTCCCTTGACCTCCACCTCCATCCCTTGACCTCCACCTCCCTCCCTTGACCTCCACCTCCCTCCCTTGACCTCACCTCCCTCTCTTGACCTCCACGTCCCTCTCTTGACCTCACCTCCCTCCCTTGACCTCCACCTCCCTCCCTTGACCTCACCTCCCTCCCTTGACCTCCACCTCCCTCCCTTGACCTCCACCTCCCTCCCTTGACCTCCACTTCCATCCTTTGACCTCACTTCCACCCCTTGACTTCCACCTCCATCCCCTGACCACCACCTCCATCCCTTGAACTCCACTACTGTTCCATCAGTTTCATTCTCTCCATGAGCTCCACCTCCACCCCTTGAGCTCCACCTCCATACCCGACCTCCATCTCCATCCCTTTAACTCCACCACTTTTCCATCAGCTTCATTCTCTCCATGAGCTCCACCTCCACCCCTTGACCTCCACCTCCATCCCTTGATCTCCACCTCCCTCTCTTGACCTCACCTCCCTCCCTTGACCTCCACCTCCCTCCCTTGACCTCACCTCCCTCCCTTGACCTCCACCTCCCTCCCTTGACCTCCACCTCCCTCCCTTGACCTCACCTCCCTCCCTTGACCTTCACCTCCATCCCTTGACCTCCACTTCCATCCTTTGACCTCACTTCCACCCCTTGACTTCCACCTCCATCCCCTGACCACCACCTCCATCCCTTGAACTCCACTACTGTTCCATCAGTTTCATTCTCTCCATGAGCTCCACCTCCACCCCTTGAGCTCCACCTCCATCCCCGACCTCCATCTCCATCCCTTTAACTCCACCACTTTTCCATCAGCTTCATTCTCTCCATGAGCTCCACCTCCACCCCTTGACCTCCACCTCCACCCCTTGACCTCCACCTCCCTCTCTTGACCTCACCTCCCTCCCTTGACCTCCACCTCCACTCCTTGACCTCCACCTCCCTCCCTTGACCTCCACCTCCCTCCCTTGACCTCCACCTCCATCCCTTGACCTCCACCTCCCTCCCTTGACCTCCACCTCCCTCCCTTGACCTCACCTCCCTCTCTTGACCTCCACGTCCCTCTCTTGACCTCACCTCCCTCCCTTGACCTCCACCTCCCTCCCTTGACCTCACCTCCCTCCCTTGACCTCCACCTCCCTCCCTTGACCTCCACCTCCCTCCCTTGACCTCCACTTCCATCCTTTGACCTCACTTCCACCCCTTGACTTCCACCTCCATCCCCTGACCACCACCTCCATCCCTTGAACTCCACTACTGTTCCATCAGTTTCATTCTCTCCATGAGCTCCACCTCCACCCCTTGAGCTCCACCTCCATCCCCGACCTCCATCTCCATCCCTTTAACTCCACCACTTTTCCATCAGCTTCATTCTCTCCATGAGCTCCACCTCCACCCCTTGACCTCCACCTCCACCCCTTGACCTCCACCTCCCTCTCTTGACCTCACCTCCCTCCCTTGACCTCCACCTCCACTCCTTGACCTCCACCTCCCTCCCTTGACCTCCACCTCCCTCCCTTGACCTCCACCTCCATCCCTTGACCTCCACCTCCCTCCCTTGACCTCCACCTCCCTCCCTTGACCTCACCTCCCTCTCTTGACCTCCACGTCCCTCTCTTGACCTCACCTCCCTCCCTTGACCTCCACCTCCCTCCCTTGACCTCACCTCCCTCCCTTGACCTCCACCTCCCTCCCTTGACCTCCACCTCCCTCCCTTGACCTCCACTTCCATCCTTTGACCTCACTTCCACCCCTTGACTTCCACCTCCATCCCCTGACCACCACCTCCATCCCTTGAACTCCACTACTGTTCCATCAGTTTCATTCTCTCCATGAGCTCCACCTCCACCCCTTGAGCTCCACCTCCATACCCGACCTACATCTCCATCCCTTTAACTCCACCACTTTTCCATCAGCTTCATTCTCTCCATGAGCTCCACCTCCACCCCTTGACCTCCACCTCCATCCCTTGATCTCCACCTCCCTCTCTTGACCTCACCTCCCTCCCTTGACCTCCACCTCCCTCCCTTGACCTCACCTCCCTCCCTTGACCTCCACCTCCCTCCCTTGACCTCCACCTCCCTCCCTTGACCTCACCTCCCTCCCTTGACCTTCACCTCCATCCCTTGACCTCCACTTCCATCCTTTGACCTCACTTCCACCCCTTGACTTCCACCTCCATCCCCTGACCACCACCTCCATCCCTTGAACTCCACTACTGTTCCATCAGTTTCATTCTCTCCATGAGCTCCACCTCCACCCCTTGAGCTCCACCTCCATCCCCGACCTCCATCTCCATCCCTTTAACTCCACCACTTTTCCATCAGCTTCATTCTCTCCATGAGCTCCACCTCCACCCCTTGACCTCCACCTCCACCCCTTGACCTCCACCTCCCTCTCTTGACCTCACCTCCCTCCCTTGACCTCCACCTCCACTCCTTGACCTCCACCTCCCTCCCTTGACCTCCACCTCCCTCCCTTGACCTCCACCTCCATCCCTTGACCTCCACCTCCCTCCCTTGACCTCCACCTCCCTCCCTTGACCTCACCTCCCTCTCTTGACCTCCACGTCCCTCTCTTGACCTCACCTCCCTCCCTTGACCTCCACCTCCCTCCCTTGACCTCCACCTCCCTCCCTTGACCTCCACTTCCATCCTTTGACCTCACTTCCACCCCTTGACTTCCACCTCCATCCCCTGACCACCACCTCCATCCCTTGAACTCCACTACTGTTCCATCAGTTTCATTCTCTCCATGAGCTCCACCTCCACCCCTTGAGCTCCACCTCCATCCCCGACCTCCATCTCCATCCCTTTAACTCCACCACTTTTCCATCAGCTTCATTCTCTCCATGAGCTCCACCTCCACCCCTTGACCTCCACCTCCACCCCTTGACCTCCACCTCCCTCTCTTGACCTCACCTCCCTCCCTTGACCTCCACCTCCACCCCTTGAGCTCCACCTCCATACCCGACCTCCATCTCCATCCCTTTAACTCCACCACTTTTCCATCAGCTTCATTCTCTCCATGAGCTCCACCTCCACCCCTTGACCTCCACCTCCACCCCTTGACCTCCACCTCCCTCTCTTGACCTCACCTCCCTCCCTTGGCCTCCACCTCCCTCCCTTGACCTCACCTCCCTCCCTTGACCTCCACCTCCATCCCTTGACCTCACCTCCCTCCCTTGACCTCCACCTCCCTCCCTTGACCTCCACCTCCCTCCCTTGACCTCCACCTCCCTCCCTTGACCTCCACCTCCCTCCCCTGACCTCCCCTCCACCCCCTGACCTCCCCTCCACCCCCTGAGCTCCCCTCCACCCCACGATCTCCACCTCCACCCGCAGGCCCCCCCCTCACCTGGCCGATACTGATCCGTCAGGTGGCTCCCGAAGTTGTAGACCAGGTCGAGGTGGCGCCTCTCCTGCAGGCGGTTGCCCACCTCGCGGAAGGCGTCCTGGGCCATGTTCTCCATCTGCCGCTGGGCCAAGGCCAGGCCGTGGCGGGCGCTGGCCTTCTGGATCACCTTCAGGATGTCGGCGTAGTCCGGGAAGACCTCGGGGCGGTTGATGAAGCGCTCGATGCGCCGGTTGACCTCGGGGTAGCGCGTCCCGCGGTAGGCGATGCGCTGCTCGATGACGCGCCCGGTCAAGCTGCTGCAGCTCTTCAGCTGGCAGAGCCTCTCGAAGATCCTCATCATCTTCCTCTTGAGGCGACCCTCCTGCAGGTAGGTCGAGTCCTCGCTGTCCAACTCGGCCAAGTCCAACTCCCTCTCCTGCAGCCGCTGGATTTCGCCGACGTAGACGCGGAGGAGGTTCTCCAGGTAACGGATCTGACGCTTGGAGCCGCCGGGAGGGCGCGAAGAGGCCGAAGGCGGGGAGGACGAGGACGGAGGCGGCGCTGGGGACGCGGCGGCGCTGGGTGGAGGTGGAGAGGAGGAGGAGGAGGCGGTGGGAGGAGCGGAGGTGAGCAGCAGCTTGCGGCGCAGCGTGTGGGCCTTGAGGACCGTGCAGAGCTCGTTGATGTAGACGTAGACCTTGTGGCGGTGGGCGCGGACGCGGCCCAGGCAGCGGCTCAGGATGTTGCGGAATTCGGCCGAGGATAAGAATTCCGGGCTGGCTTTTTGGTGGCGCCCACAGAGGAAAGGGAGGACCTCGGGGTGCTCCTCCGTCAGATGGGCGCAGAGCTCCAGGAACTGCAGAGAGAGAGGGGGAGAGGAGAAGGATAAATGGCGGTGGGAACGGAGAAAGACGGAGAGGAGGGGGGAGATGGAGGTGTTGAGGGACACGAAGGTGTTGGGGGGCACCACAAAGTCATTCATGGGGGACACAAAGACGTTGGGGGGATCCATGAAGACAGTGGTGACACCACAAAGATGCTGAGGAACATCTCAAAGACATTGGGGACACCTCCAAGACATTGAGAGACACCACAAAGACATTGAGGACACGACAAAGATGTTAACGGGGGACACAAAGACGTTGGGGACACCACAGACGCCGAGGGACATCTTAAAGGACGTTGAGGGACATCTTCAAGACATTGGGGACACCTCAAAGATGTTGAGAGATGTCTTAAAGACATTGAGGGACACCACAAAGACATCGGGGGGCACCACAAAGACATTAAGGGGGGACACAAAGACGTTGTGGGGGACACAAAAACACTGGGGACACCTCAAAGACGTTGAGGAACATCTTAAAAACATTGAGGGGCATCTTAAAGATGCTGAGAAACATCTTAAAGAGGTTGAGGGACACTTTAAAGGTGTTGGGGGGATACCTCAAAGACATTGGGGGACACAGAGATGGAGAGAAGATGGAGATGTTGGGGGACATGGAGATACCAAGGGGACAGAGACATTGGGGGACACCATGAGGACTTTGGGGGACACCATGAAGACATTGGGGGAACCCCCTCCCCAAAAGTGAGGACCCCCCCAAATGAATGATGACCCCCCCCTCAAAACAGCAAGGACCCCCCAAAAAGAGTGAGGAACCCCCCCAAAACTGTGAGGAACCCCTGAAAACCAGGGACACCCCCCCCCAAAAGAGTGAGGATCCCCCCCCAGAAGTGGGGACCCCCCCCCCCAGGTCCCACCTCTCTGAACAGCCGCTCGTTGTCCTCCTTGTAGGCGCCGCCCCCTCTCCCCCCGCTTTGGGGGGGCCCCAAGTTCTGGGGGATCTCCGGGCTTTTGGGGGACCCCCGGGTTTGGGGGGGGCTCTGGGTCTGGGGGGGCCTCGGGCTTTGGGGGGACACCTGGGTTTGGGGGGGCCTCGGGCTCTGGGAGGGCCTCGGGATGTAGGGGGGCTCCGGGCTTTGGGAGGGGGCCGGGATCTGGGGGGACCGCACATTTTGAGGCACCCCTGGGGTTGGGGGGGACCCCACATTTTGAGGGGTCTCTGGAGTTTGGGGGGGGCCCGGGCTTTCAGGGGGACCCCCGTTGGGCGGGGGGGGCGCAGGGGTCCCCTCATCCTCGTCCTCGTCCAGCACGATGACCCCCTCGGCGGGGGGAGTGGCCATGGCGTGGAGCACCCCAAAACTGGGGACTTCCCCCCGGGAAGCTTCAGGGGAGGCTCCTGGGGGGGGGGGAGAGAGAGAGAGTGGGGGGTGTCAGCACCCCAAAACCTCCTCCTGCACCCGAAACCCCCTCTTTTGTACCCCAAAACCCACTCTGAGCACCCCAACCTCCCCCGCACCCTCAATCCCAGTGTCGTCCCCCCCCGAGCCCCCCGAGCACCCCAAACCCCCCTGCACCCCCATCCCAGTGCCCCTCCCCCCATCCCTATCCCTCCACCCCAACATTGGGGGTCACCCCACTCCCTGCACCCCCACTTCCCCCCCCCCCCGCCCCCAGGTTCTTCCCCTCCCCCCTCCGGAGTCCCCGCCCCCCTTTGTCCCCCTCTTCCTCATTTTCCCCCCTTGTTCCCCCTCCCGTATCTGCTCCCCTCCCCCCCCATTGTCCCCTCCCTCCCACTGTCCCCCCCCCACCCCGATTCCTCCCCCACCCCAGTGTCCCCATCCCCCCTCCCCATATCCCCACCTCCCTGTGCCCCACCTTTTACCCCCCCATCTCCTCCCTCCCACCCCTCCCTACTTGTCCCCCCCCCCATTCTCGTTCTCCTCTCTCCCCTCCCCCCTTTGCCCCACTCAGCTCCCCCCCCACTGTCCCCTCCCCCCATTGTCCCCTCCCCCCACAATGGTCCCTCCCGTTGTGTCCCCTCCCCGTTATCGCTGCCCCCTCCCCGTTGCCCCCCCCCCCGTTTCCCTACCAGCTCCTCCCCGCCCCCCCCCGGTGTCCCCTCCCCCCTCCCCTTCCCTTCCCCCCCCCCCCCCCGTCTCTCCCCCACTGACCCCCTCCCCCACCCCGTTCCCCCCTCTCCTCCCGTTGTTCTCCCCCCTCGCTCCTCCCCGCCCCCCTCCCCCCGACCCGGTCCCTCCCCCTCGCCCTGATCCCGGTGTCCTCTCCTCCCCGTCCACCTCCCCCCCTCTCCGCCGCCCCCCCTCTATCCCCGGTTCTCCCCCCCCCCCCCCCGCCCCCCCGGCCCCGCCCTCACCGCCCGCTCCGTTCCCGGACGCCGCCACCACC
>JAUMJL010002412.1:0-52266 GCA_033558185.1 Dromococcyx pavoninus | reverse complement strand
AAGCGAAAAATGGCCTGAGAAACCCAAAAGGATTGAGGAACTCAAAATGGACTGAAGAACGCAAAAAATGGGATTGAGGAACCCAAAAATGATAGTTCAGGGACCAAAAAATTGGATTAAGGAACCAAATATGGGATTGGAACCAAATGGTGAGGAACCAAAAAATGGTGGAGGCTGAGGGACACGAAAATGGATTGAGGAACCCAAAAATGGGTTGAGGAACTTAAAAAGAGATTGAGGGAACCAAAGATGGATTGACGAACCCAAAAATGGATTCAGGGATCCAAAAATCGATTGAGGAACCCAAAAATAAATTGAGGAATCCAAAAATGGACTGAATAACCCTAAAATGTGCTGAGGAAACCCAAAAATGGGCTGAACACACAAAAGGGTTGACGAAACCAGAAATGGACTGAGGCACTAAAAAAATGGATAGACGAACCAAAAAATTGGATTGAGGAAACACAAAAATGGATTAAGGGAACAAAAAAATGGATTGAAGGACCCAAAAATGGTTTGAGGAAACCCAAAAACATACTGAGGAACCCGAAAAGTGGATTGAGGAATTCTAAAATGGGCTGAGGGCAACCAAAAATGGATTGACAGACCAAAAAGTGGGTTGAGGAACACAAATATGGATAGAGGAACACAAAAAATGGATTGAGAAACACAAAAATGGGCTGAGGGGACCTGAAAAATGGATTGAGGAACCCAAAAATCGATTAAGAGACACAAAAATGTGCTGAGGAAACCAAAAATAAGCTGAGGAAACCAAAAATGGGCTGAGGAACCCAAAAATGGATTGAGGAACCTAAAAATGGGCTGAGGGAACCCAAATACTGAATTGAGGAACCCAAAAATGGATTGAGGAACACAAAAATGGATTGAGAAATCCAAAAAAGGGCTCAGGAAGAGAAAAATGCATTGAGGAACCCAAAAATGGATTGAGGAACCGAAAAATTGGCTGAGGAAACCAAAAATGGACTGAAGAACCCAAAAATGGTCTCAGGAACCCAAAAATGCATTGAGGAACCCAAAAAGGGGCTGAGGAACTAAAAAATGGATTGAGGAACCCCAAAATGGATTGAGGAAGACAAAATGGGGTGAGGAATCCAAAAAATGGATTGAGGAACCCAAAAATGGATTAGGAAACCAAGAATGGGCTGAGGAACCCAAATATGGACTGAGGAACCCAAAAAAGGATTGAGGACCCAAAAATGAATTGAGGAACCCAAAAAAGGTCTGAGGGACCCAAAAACGAATTGAAAGACCAAAAAATGGATTAAGGAACCCAAATATGGATTGAGGAACCAAAAAAATGGATTGAGGAAACCGAAAATTGGCCAAGGGACCCGAAAATGGATTGAGGAACCCAGAAGTGGATTGAGGAACCCAAAAATGGACCGATGAACCCAAAAATGGGCTGTGGAATCCAAAAGAGATTGAGGGACCAAAAGATGGATTGACGAACACAAAAATGGGTTCAGGGACCCAAAAATGGTTTGAGGAACCCGAAAATAGATTGAGGAACCCAAAAATGGTCTGAAAACACACAAATGGGCTGACACACCCAAAAATGGTCAGGAGGCACTAAAAATGATTGAGGAACCCAAAAATGAATTGAGGAACACAAAAATGGATGGAGGAAACCAAAAAAAGATTTAGAAACCGAAAAATGGCCTGAGAAACCCAAAAAGGGATTGAGGAACTCAAAATGGACTGAAGAACGCAAAAATGGATTGAGGAACCCAAAAATATATTCAGGGACCAAAAAATGGATTGAGGAACCCAAAAATGGGCTGAGAGCCCAAAAAAATGGATTGAGGGACAAAAAATGGATTGAGGAACCCTGAAATGTTTGAAGAAACATAAAAATGTATTGAGGAACCGAAGAATGGATTGAGGAACCCAAAAATAGGCTGAGAGACCAAAAAAATGAATTGAGGAATTCTAAAATGGATTGTGGAACTCAAAAATGGATTGTGGAACCCAAAAATGGATTCAGGGACCAAAAAAATAGATTGAGAAACCCAAAAATGGATTGAAAAACCCCAAAATGGACTGAGGAAACCAAATATTGAATTGAGGAAAACGAAAAATGGATTGAGGAACCCAAAAGAGGATTGAGGAACACAATGATTTGAGGAATCGAAAAATGGGCTGAAGTACCCAAAAATGGGCGGAGTAACCCAAAAATAGATTGAGGAACCCAAAAAATGTATTGAAGAACCCAAAAATGGATTCAGGGAACAAAAAATGGATTGAGGAATCCAAGAATGGATTGTGGAACCCAAAATGGATTGAGGAACCCAAAAATAGTCTGAGAGACCAAAAAATGGATTGAGACACCCAAAAATGGATTGAAGGACATAAAAATGGATTGAAGGACCCAAAAATGGATTGAGGAAACCAAAAACGTATTGAGGAACTGAAGATTGGATTGAGGAACCGAAAAGTGGATTGAGGAACCCAAAAATGGTCTGAGGCAACCAAAAATGGATTGACAGACCAAAAAGTGGATTGAGGAACCCAATTATGGATGGAGGAACCCAAAAAATGGATTGAGAAACACAAAAATGGGCTGAGGGACCGAAAATGGATTGAGGGAAACCAGAACATGGTTTGAGGAACCCAAAAATTGATTAAGAGACACAAAAATGTGCTGAGGAAACCAAAAATGGGCTGAGGAAACCAAAAATGGGGCTGAAGAACCCAAAAGAGGATGTAGGGACCAGAAAAAGGATTGAAGAACTCAAAAATGGTTTGAGGAACCCAAAAATGGATTGAGGAACCCAAAAGTGGATTCAGGGAACAAAAAATGGATTGAGGAACCCAAAAATGGATTCAGAGACCAAAAAATGGATTGAGGTATCCAAGAATGGATAATGGAAGCCAAGAATAGATTGAAGAACCCAAAAGTGGATTCAGGAAACCAAAAGTGTATTGAGGAAACGAAGAATGGATTGAGGAAACCAAAAATAGGCTGAGAGACCAGAAAATGGACTGAGGACCCAAAAATGGGTTCAGGAACCCAAAAATGGAATTTTGGAACGCAAAAATGGATTGAGGTACCCAAAAATGGATTGAGGAATCCAATAATGGATCGAAGAACCCAAAAATGGATTCAGGAACAGAAAAATTGAATTCTGGAACGCAAAAATAGATTGAGGAACCCAAAATGGATTGAGGGACCAAAAAAATGGATTGAGGAATCCAAGAATGGTCTGAGGATCCCAAAAATGGGATTGAGGGACCAAAAAATGGGCTGAAAGACCAAACAATGGATTGAGGAACCCAAAAATGGATTCAGGGACTAAAAAATGGATTGAGGAACACAAGAATGGATTGTGGAACCCAAAAATGGATTAAGGAACCCAAAAAATGCGCTGAGGTATCCAAGAATCGATTGTGGAAGCCAAGAATGATTGAAGGACCCAAAAATGGATTGAATGACCCAAAAAAGGATTCAGGAACCAAAAATTTATTTAGGAACCGTAGATTGGTTTGAGGGACCAAAAAATGGATTGAGGAAACCCGAAATGGATTGAGGAACCCAAAAATCGATTAAGAGACACAAAAATGTGCTAGGAAACCAAAAATGGGCTGAGGAACCCAAAAATGGATTGAGGAACCTAAAAATAGGCTGAGGAACCCAAAAATGGATTGAGGAACCGAAAAATTGGCTGAGGAAACCAAAAATGGCCTGAAGAACCCAAAAATGGTCTCAGGAACCCAAAAATGCATTGAGGAACCCAAAAAGGGGCTGAGGAACTAAAAAATGGATTGAGGAACCCAAAAATGGATTGAGGAACCCAAAAATAGCTGAGAGACCAAAAAATGGATTGAGACACCCAAAAATGGATTGAAGGACATAAAAATGGATTGAAGGACCCAAAAATGGATTGAGGAAACCAAAAACGTATTGAGGAATCGAGGATTGGATTGAGGAACCGAACAGAGGTTGAGGAACCCAAAAATGGTCTGAGGCAACAAAAAATGGATTGACAGACCAAAAAGTGGATTGAGGAACCCAAATATGGATAGAGGAACCCAAAAAATGGATTGAGAAACACAAAAATGGGCTGAGGAAACCGAAAATGGGCTGAGGAACAAAAAAACGGATTGAGGAGCGCAAAAAGGGGGCTGAGGAAACCAAAAATGAATTTAGGAACCCAAAAATGGATTGAGGAAACGAAAAATGGATTGAGGAACCCAAAAATGGATTGACAGACCAAAAATGGATTAAGGAACCCAAATATGGATTGAGGAACAAAAAAATGGATTGAGGAAACCGAAAATTGGCTGAGGAACCCGAAAATGGGTTGAGGAACCCAGAAATGGATTGAGGAACCCAAAAATGGACAGATGAACGCAAAAATGGGCTGTGGAATCCAAAAAGAGATTGAGGGACCAAAAGATGGATTGACGAACACAAAAATGGGTCAGGGACCCAAAAATGGTTTGAGGAACCCAAAAATAGATTGAGGAATCCAAAAATGGGCTGAGGAACCCTAAACTGTGCTGAGGAACCCAAAAATGGGCTGAAAACACACAAATGGGCTGACACACCCAAAACTGGTCAGGAGGCACTAAAAATGGATTGAGGAATCCAAAAATGAATTGAGGAACACAAAATGGATGGAGGAAACCAAAAAAAGATTTAGAAACCGAAAAAATGGCCTGAGAAACCAAAAAGGGATTGAGGAACTCAAAAATGGACTGAAGAACGCAAAAATGGATTGAGGAACCCAAAAAATATATTCAGGGACCAAAAAATGGATTAAGGAACCCAAAAATGGGCTGAGAGCCCCAAAAATGGATTGAGGGACAAAAAATGGATTGAGGAACCCTGAAATGGTTTGAAGAAACATAAAATGTATTGAGGAACCGAAGAATGGATTGAGGAACCCAAAAATAGGCTGAGAGACCAAAAAAATGAATTGAGGAATTCTAAAATGGATTGTGGAACTCAAAAATGGATTGTGGAACCCAAAAATGGATTCAGGGGACCAAAAAAATGGATTGAGAAACCCAAAATGGATTGAAAAACCCAAAAATGGACTGAGGAACCCAAATATTGAATTGAGGAAACCAAAAATGGATTGAGGAACCCAAAAGAGGATTGAGGAACACAATGATTTGAGGAATCGAAAAATGGGCTGAAGTACCCAAAAATGGGCGGAGTAACCCAAAAAATAGATTGAGGAACCCAAAAATGTATTGAAGAACCCAAAAATGGATTCAGGGAACAAAAAATGGATTGAGGAATCCAAGAATGGATTGTGAAACCCAAAAATGGATTGAGGAACCCAAAAATAGGCTGAGAGACCAAAAAATGGATTGAGATACCCAAAAATGGATTGAAGGACATAAAAATGGATTGAAGGACCCAAAAATGGATTGAGGAAACCAAAAACGTATTGAGGAACTGAAGATTGGATTGAGGAACCGAAAAGTGGATTGAGGAACCCAAAAATGGTCTGAGGCAACCAAAAATGGATTGACAGACCAAAAAGTGGATTGAGGAACCCAATTATGGATGGAGGAACCCAAAAAATGGATTGAGAAACACAAAAATGGGCTGAGGGACCGAAAATGGATTGAGGAAACCAGAAATGGTTTGAGGAACCCAAAAATTGATTAAGAGACACAAAAATGTGCTGAGGAAACCAAAAATGGGCTGAGGAAACCAAAAATGGGCTGAAGAACCCAAAAGAGGATGTAGGGACCAGAAAAAGGATTGAAGAACTCAAAAATGGTTTGAGGAACCCAAAAATGGATTGAGGAACCCAAAAGTGGATTCAGGGAACAAAAAATGGATTGAGGAACCCAAAAATGGATTCAGAGACCAAAAAATGGATTGAGGTATCCAAGAATGGATAATGGAAGCCAAGAATAGATTGAAGAACCCAAAAGTGGATTCAGGAAACCAAAAGTGTATTGAGGAAACGAAGAATGGATTGAGGAAACCAAAAATAGGCTGAGAGACCAGAAAATGGACTGAGGACCCAAAAATGGGTTCAGGAACCCAAAAATGGAATTTTGGAACGCAAAAATGGATTGAGGTACCCAAAAATGGATTGAGGAATCCAATAATGGATCGAAGAACCCAAAAATGGATTCAGGAACAGAAAAATTGAATTCTGGAACGCAAAAATGGATTGAGGAACCCAAAAATGGATTGAGGGACCAAAAAAAACGGATTGAGGAATCCAAGAATGGTCTGAGGAACCCAAAAATGGATAGAGGGACCAAAAAATGGGCTGAAAGACCAAACAATGGATTGAGGAACCCAAAAATGGATTCAGGGACTAAAAAATGGATTGAGGAACACAAGAATGGATTGTGGAACCCAAAAATGGATTAAGGAACCCAAAAATGCGCTGAGGTATCCAAGAATCGATTGTGGAAGCCAATGATGGATTGAAGGACCCAAAAATGGATTGAATGACCCAAAAAAGGATTCAGGAAACCAAAAATTTATTTAGGAACCGTAGATTGGATTGAGGGACCAAAAAATGGATTGAGGAAACCCGAAATGGATTGAGGAACCCAAAAATCGATTAAGAGACACAAAAATGTGCTAAGGAAACCAAAAATGGGCTGAGGAACCCAAAAATGGATTGAGGAACCTAAAAATAGGCTGAGGAACCCAAAAATGGATTGAGGAACCGAAAAATTGGCTGAGGAAACCAAAAATGGCCTGAAGAACCCAAAAATGGTCTCAGGAACCCAAAAATGCATTGAGGAACCCAAAAAGAGGCTGAGGAACTAAAAAATGGATTGAGGAACCCAAAAATGGATTGAGGAAGACAAAAATGGGCTAAGGAATCCAAAAACGGATTGAGGAACCCAAAAATGGATTGAGGAATCCAAAAATGGGCTGAGGAACCCAAATATGGATTGAGGAACCCAAAAATGGATTGAGGATCCCAAAAATGGGCTGAGGAACCCAAAAAAGGTCTGAGGGACCCAAAAATGGATTGACAGACCAAAAAATGGATTAAGGTACCCAAATATGGATTGAGGAACCAAAAAATGGATTGAGGAAACCGAAAATTGGCCGAGGGAACCGAAAATGGATTGAGGAACCCAGAAGTGGATTGAGGAACCCAAAAATGGACCGATGAACCCAAAAATGGGCTGTGGAATCCAAAAAGAGATTGAGGGACCAAAAGATGGATTGACGAACACAAAAATGGGTTCAGGGACCCAAAAATGGTTTGAGGAACCCGAAAATAGATTGAGGAATCCAAAAATGGGCTGAGGAACCCTAAACTGTGCTGAGGAACCCAAAAATGGGCTGAAAACACACAAATGGGCTGACAAACCCAAAAATGGTCAGGAGGCACTAAAAATGGATTGAGGAATCCAAAAATGAATTGAGGAACCCAAAAATGGATGGAGGAAACCAAAAAAAGATTTAGAAAACGAAAAATGGCCTGAGAAACCCAAAAAGGGATTGAGGAACTCAAAAATGGACTGAAGAACGCAAAAATGGATTGAGGAACCCAAAAATATATTCAGGGACCAAAAAATGGATTAAGGAACCAAATATGGATTGAGGAACCAAAAAATGGATTGAGGAACCAAAAAATTGGCTGAGGGACACGAAAATGGATTGAGGAACCCAAAAATGGGTTGAGGAACTTAAAAAGAGATTGAGGGAACCAAAGATGGATTGACGAACCCAAAAATGGATTCAGGGATCCAAAAATCGATTGAGGAACCCAAAAATAAATTGAGGAATCCAAAAATGGACTGAATAACCCTAAAATGTGCTGAGGAACCCAAAAATGGGCTGAACACACAAAAGGGTTGACGAAACCAGAAATGGACTGAGGCACTAAAAAATGGATAGACGAACCAAAAAATGGATTGAGGAACACAAAAATGGATTAAGGGAACAAAAAATGGATTGAAGGACCCAAAAATGGATTGAGGAAACCAAAAACATACTGAGGAACCGAAAAGTGGATTGAGGAATTCTAAAATGGGCTGAGGCAACCAAAAATGGATTGACAGACCAAAAAGTGGGTTGAGGAACACAAATATGGATAGAGGAACAAAAAAATGGATTGAGAAACACAAAAATGGGCTGAGGGACCTGAAAATGGATTGAGGAACCCAAAAATCGATTAAGAGACACAAAATTGTGCTGAGGAAACCAAAAATAAGCTGAGGAAACCAAAAATGGGCTGAGGAACCCAAAAATGGATTGAGGAACCTAAAAATGGGCTGAGGAACCCAAATACTGAATTGAGGAACCCAAAAATGGATTGAGGAACACAAAAATGGATTGAGAAATCCAAAAAAGGGCTCAGGAAGAGAAAAATGCATTGAGGAACCCAAAAATGGATTGAGGAACCGAAAAATTGGCTGAGGAAACCAAAAATGGACTGAAGAACCCAAAAATGGTCTCAGGAACCCAAAAATGCATTGAGGAACCCAAAAAGGGGCTGAGGAACTAAAAAATGGATTGAGGAACCCAAAAATGGATTGAGGAAGACAAAATGGGGTGAGGAATCCAAAAAATGGATTGAGGAACCCAAAAATGGATTTAGGAAACCAAGAATGGGCTGAGGAACCCAAATATGGACTGAGGAACCCCAAAAAGGATTGAGGAACCCAAAAATGAATTGAGGAACCCAAAAAAGGTCTGAGGGACCCAAAAACGAATTGAAAGACCAAAAAATGGATTAAGGAACCCAAATATGGATTGAGGAACCAAAAAAATGGATTGAGGAAACCGAAAATTGGCCAAGGGACCCGAAAATGGATTGAGGAACCCAGAAGTGGATTGAGGAACCCAAAAATGGACCGATGAACCCAAAAATGGGCTGTGGAATCCAAAAAGAGATTGAGGGACCAAAAGATGGATTGACGAACACAAAAATGGGTTCAGGGACCCAAAAATGGTTTGAGGAACCCGAAAATAGATTGAGGAACCCAAAAATGGTCTGAAAACACACAAATGGGCTGACACACCCAAAAATGGTCAGGAGGCACTAAAAATGAATTGAGGAACCCAAAAATGAATTGAGGAACACAAAAATGGATGGAGGAAACCAAAAAAAGATTTAGAAACCGAAAAATGGCCTGAGAAACCCAAAAAGGGATTGAGGAACTCAAAAATGGACTGAAGAACGCAAAAATGGATTGAGGAACCCAAAAATATATTCAGGGACCAAAAAATGGATTGAGGAACCCAAAAATGGGCTGAGAGCCCAAAAAATGGATTGAGGGACAAAAAATGGATTGAGGAACCCTGAAATGGTTTGAAGAAACATAAAATGTATTGAGGAACCGAAGAATGGATTGAGGAACCCAAAAATAGGCTGAGAGACCAAAAAAATGAATTGAGGAATTCTAAAATGGATTGTGGAACTCAAAAATGGATTGTGGAACCCAAAAATGGATTCAGGGACCAAAAAAATAGATTGAGAAACCCAAAAATGGATTGAAAAACCCCAAAATGGACTGAGGAAACCAAATATTGAATTGAGGAAACGAAAAATGGATTGAGGAACCCAAAAGAGGATTGAGGAACACAATGATTTGAGGAATCGAAAAATGGGCTGAAGTACCCAAAAATGGGCGGAGTAACCCAAAAATAGATTGAGGAACCCAAAAATGTATTGAAGAACCCAAAAATGGATTCAGGGAACAAAAAATGGATTGAGGAATCCAAGAATGGATTGTGGAACCCAAAAATGGATTGAGGAACCCAAAAATAGTCTGAGAGACCAAAAAATGGATTGAGACACCCAAAAATGGATTGAAGGACATAAAAATGGATTGAAGGACCCAAAAATGGATTGAGGAAACCAAAAACGTATTGAGGAACTGAAGATTGGATTGAGGAACCGAAAAGTGGATTGAGGAACCCAAAAATGGTCTGAGGCAACCAAAAATGGATTGACAGACCAAAAAGTGGATTGAGGAACCCAATTATGGATGGAGGAACCCAAAAAATGGATTGAGAAACACAAAAATGGGCTGAGGGACCGAAAATGGATTGAGGAAACCAGAAATGGTTTGAGGAACCCAAAAATTGATTAAGAGACACAAAAATGTGCTGAGGAAACCAAAAATGGGCTGAGGAAACCAAAAATGGGCTGAAGAACCCAAAAGAGGATGTAGGGACCAGAAAAAGGATTGAAGAACTCAAAAATGGTTTGAGGAACCCAAAAATGGATTGAGGAACCCAAAAGTGGATTCAGGGAACAAAAAATGGATTGAGGAACCCAAAAATGGATTCAGAGACCAAAAAATGGATTGAGGTATCCAAGAATGGATAATGGAAGCCAAGAATAGATTGAAGAACCCAAAAGTGGATTCAGGAAACCAAAAGTGTATTGAGGAAACGAAGAATGGATTGAGGAAACCAAAAATAGGCTGAGAGACCAGAAAATGGACTGAGGACCCAAAAATGGGTTCAGGAACCCAAAAATGGAATTTTGGAACGCAAAAATGGATTGAGGTACCCAAAAATGGATTGAGGAATCCAATAATGGATCGAAGAACCCAAAAATGGATTCAGGAACAGAAAAATTGAATTCTGGAACGCAAAAATAGATTGAGGAACCCAAAAATGGATTGAGGGACCAAAAAAATGGATTGAGGAATCCAAGAATGGTCTGAGGATCCCAAAAATGGATTGAGGGACCAAAAAACGGGCTGAAAGACCAAACAATGGATTGAGGAACCCAAAAATGGATTCAGGGACTAAAAAATGGATTGAGGAACACAAGAATGGATTGTGGAACCCAAAAATGGATTAAGGAACCCAAAAATGCGCTGAGGTATCCAAGAATCGATTGTGGAAGCCAAGAATGGATTGAAGGACCCAAAAATGGATTGAATGACCCAAAAAAGGATTCAGGAAACCAAAAATTTATTTAGGAACCGTAGATTGGTTTGAGGGACCAAAAAATGGATTGAGGAAACCCGAAATGGATTGAGGAACCCAAAAATCGATTAAGAGACACAAAAATGTGCTAAGGAAACCAAAAATGGGCTGAGGAACCCAAAAATGGATTGAGGAACCTAAAAATAGGCTGAGGAACCCAAAAATGGATTGAGGAACCGAAAAATTGGCTGAGGAAACCAAAAATGGCCTGAAGAACCCAAAAATGGTCTCAGGAACCCAAAAATGCATTGAGGAACCCAAAAAGGGGCTGAGGAACTAAAAAATGGATTGAGGAACCCAAAAATGGATTGAGGAACCCAAAAATAGGCTGAGAGACCAAAAAATGGATTGAGACACCCAAAAATGGATTGAAGGACATAAAAATGGATTGAAGGACCCAAAAATGGATTGAGGAAACCAAAAACGTATTGAGGAATCGAGGATTGGATTGAGGAACCGAACAGAGGTTGAGGAACCCAAAAATGGTCTGAGGCAACAAAAAATGGATTGACAGACCAAAAAGTGGATTGAGGAACCCAAATATGGATAGAGGAACCCAAAAAATGGATTGAGAAACACAAAAATGGGCTGAGGAAACCGAAAATGGGCTGAGGAACAAAAAAACGAATTGAGGAGCGCAAAAAGGGGCTGAGGAAACCAAAAATGAATTTAGGAACCCAAAAATGGATTGAGGAAACGAAAAATGGATTGAGGAACCCAAAAATGGATTGACAGACCAAAAAATGGATTAAGGAACCCAAATATGGATTGAGGAACCAAAAAAATGGATTGAGGAAACCGAAAATTGGCTGAGGAACCCGAAAATGGGTTGAGGAACCCAGAAATGGATTGAGGAACCCAAAAATGGACAGATGAACGCAAAAATGGGCTGTGGAATCCAAAAAGAGATTGAGGGACCAAAAGATGGATTGACGAACACAAAAATGGGTTCAGGGACCCAAAAATGGTTTGAGGAACCCAAAAATAGATTGAGGAATCTAAAAATGGGCTGAGGAACCCTAAACTGTGCTGAGGAACCCAAAAATGGGCTGAAAACACACAAATGGGCTGACACACCCAAAACTGGTCAGGAGGCACTAAAAATGGATTGAGGAATCCAAAAATGAATTGAGGAACACAAAAATGGATGGAGGAAACCAAAAAAAGATTTAGAAACCGAAAAATGGCCTGAGAAACCCAAAAAGGGATTGAGGAACTCAAAAATGGACTGAAGAACGCAAAAATGGATTGAGGAACCCAAAAATATATTCAGGGACCAAAAAATGGATTAAGGAACCCAAAAATGGGCTGAGAGCCCCAAAAATGGATTGAGGGACAAAAAATGGATTGAGGAACCCTGAAATGGTTTGAAGAAACATAAAATGTATTGAGGAACCGAAGAATGGATTGAGGAACCCAAAAATAGGCTGAGAGACCAAAAAAATGAATTGAGGAATTCTAAAATGGATTGTGGAACTCAAAAATGGATTGTGGAACCCAAAAATGGATTCAGGGACCAAAAAAATGGATTGAGAAACCCAAAATGGATTGAAAAACCCAAAAATGGACTGAGGAACCCAAATATTGAATTGAGGAAACCAAAAATGGATTGAGGAACCCAAAAGAGGATTGAGGAACACAATGATTTGAGGAATCGAAAAATGGGCTGAAGTACCCAAAAATGGGCGGAGTAACCCAAAAATAGATTGAGGAACCCAAAAATGTATTGAAGAACCCCAAAATGGATTCAGGGAACAAAAAATGGATTGAGGAATCCAAGAATGGATTGTGAAACCCAAAAATGGATTGAGGAACCCAAAAATAGGCTGAGAGACCAAAAAATGGATTGAGATACCCAAAAATGGATTGAAGGACATAAAAATGGATTGAAGGACCCAAAAATGGATTGAGGAAACCAAAAACGTATTGAGGAACTGAAGATTGGATTGAGGAACCGAAAAGTGGATTGAGGAACCCAAAAATGGTCTGAGGCAACCAAAAATGGATTGACAGACCAAAAAGTGGATTGAGGAACCCAATTATGGATGGAGGAACCCAAAAAATGGATTGAGAAACACAAAAATGGGCTGAGGGACCGAAAATGGATTGAGGAAACCAGAAATGGTTTGAGGAACCCAAAAATTGATTAAGAGACACAAAAATGTGCTGAGGAAACCAAAAATGGGCTGAGGAAACCAAAAATGGGCTGAAGAACCCAAAAGAGGATGTAGGGACCAGAAAAAGGATTGAAGAACTCAAAAATGGTTTGAGGAACCCAAAAATGGATTGAGGAACCCAAAAGTGGATTCAGGGAACAAAAAATGGATTGAGGAACCCAAAAATGGATTCAGAGACCAAAAAATGGATTGAGGTATCCAAGAATGGATAATGGAAGCCAAGAATAGATTGAAGAACCCAAAAGTGGATTCAGGAAACCAAAAGTGTATTGAGGAAACGAAGAATGGATTGAGGAAACCAAAAATAGGCTGAGAGACCAGAAAATGGACTGAGGACCCAAAAATGGGTTCAGGAACCCAAAAATGGAATTTTGGAACGCAAAAATGGATTGAGGTACCCAAAAATGGATTGAGGAATCCAATAATGGATCGAAGAACCCAAAAATGGATTCAGGAACAGAAAAATTGAATTCTGGAACGCAAAAATGGATTGAGGAACCCAAAAATGGATTGAGGGACCAAAAAAAACGGATTGAGGAATCCAAGAATGGTCTGAGGAACCCAAAAATGGATAGAGGGACCAAAAAATGGGCTGAAAGACCAAACAATGGATTGAGGAACCCAAAAATGGATTCAGGGACTAAAAAATGGATTGAGGAACACAAGAATGGATTGTGGAACCCAAAAATGGATTAAGGAACCCAAAAATGCGCTGAGGTATCCAAGAATCGATTGTGGAAGCCAATGATGGATTGAAGGACCCAAAAATGGATTGAATGACCCAAAAAAGGATTCAGGAAACCAAAAATTTATTTAGGAACCGTAGATTGGTTTGAGGGACCAAAAAATGGATTGAGGAAACCCGAAATGGATTGAGGAACCCAAAAATCGATTAAGAGACACAAAAATGTGCTAAGGAAACCAAAAATGGGCTGAGGAACCCAAAAATGGATTGAGGAACCTAAAAATAGGCTGAGGAACCCAAAAATGGATTGAGGAACCGAAAAATTGGCTGAGGAAACCAAAAATGGCCTGAAGAACCCAAAAATGGTCTCAGGAACCCAAAAATGCATTGAGGAACCCAAAAAGAGGCTGAGGAACTAAAAAATGGATTGAGGAACCCAAAAATGGATTGAGGAAGACAAAAATGGGCTGAGGAATCCAAAAACGGATGGAGGAACCCAAAAATGGATTGAGGAATCCAAAAATGGGCTGAGGAACCCAAATATGGATTGAGGAACCCAAAAATGGATTGAGGATCCCAAAAATGGGCTGAGGAACCCAAAAAAGGTCTGAGGGACCCAAAAATGGATTGACAGACCAAAAAAATGGATTAAGGTACCCAAATATGGATTGAGGAACCAAAAAATGGATTGAGGAAACCGAAAATTGGCCGAGGGACCCGAAAATGGATTGAGGAACCCAGAAGTGGATTGAGGAACCCAAAAATGGACCGATGAACCCAAAAATGGGCTGTGGAATCCAAAAAGAGATTGAGGGACCAAAAGATGGATTGACGAACACAAAAATGGGTTCAGGGACCCAAAAATGGTTTGAGGAACCCAAAAATAGATTGAGGAATCCAAAAATGGGCTGAGGAACCCTAAACTGTGCTGAGGAACCCAAAAATGGGCTGAAAACACACAAATGGGCTGACAAACCCAAAAATGGTCAGGAGGCACTAAAAATGGATTGAGGAATCCAAAAATGAATTGAGGAACCCAAAAATGGATGGAGGAAACCAAAAAAAGATTTAGAAAACGAAAAATGGCCTGAGAAACCCAAAAAAGGGATTGAGGAACTCAAAAATGGACTGAAGAACACAAAAATGGATTGAGGAACCCAAAAATATATTCAGGGACCAAAAAATGGATTAAGGAACCCAAATATGGATTGAGGAACCAAAAAATGGATTGAGGAACCAAAAAATTGGCTGAGGGACACGAAAATGGATTGAGGAACCCAAAAATGGGTTGAGGAACTTAAAAAGAGATTGAGGGAACCAAAGATGGATTGACGAACCCAAAAATGGATTCAGGGATCCAAAAATCGATTGAGGAACCCAAAAATAAATTGAGGAATCCAAAAATGGACTGAATAACCCTAAAATGTGCTGAGGAACCCAAAAATGGGCTGAACACACAAAAGGGTTGACGAAACCAGAAATGGACTGAGGCACTAAAAAATGGATAGACGAACCAAAAAATGGATTGAGGAACACAAAAATGGATTAAGGGAACAAAAAATGGATTGAAGGACCCAAAAATGGATTGAGGAAACCAAAAACATACTGAGGAACCGAAAAGTGGATTGAGGAATTCTAAAATGGGCTGAGGCAACCAAAAATGGATTGACAGACCAAAAAGTGGGTTGAGGAACACAAATATGGATAGAGGAACACAAAAAATGGATTGAGAAACACAAAAATGGGCTGAGGGACCTGAAAATGGATTGAGGAACCCAAAAATCGATTAAGAGACACAAAAATGTGCTGAGGAAACCAAAAATAAGCTGAGGAAACCAAAAATGGGCTGAGGAACCCAAAAATGGATTGAGGAACCTAAAAATGGGCTGAGGAAACCAAATACTGAATTGAGGAACCCAAAAATGGATTGAGGAACACAAAAATGGATTGAGAAATCCAAAAAAAAGCTCAGGAAGAGAAAAATGCATTGAGGAACCCAAAAATGGATTGAGGAACTGAAAATTGGCTGAGGAAACCAAAATGGACTGAAGAACCCAAAATTGGTCTCAGGAACCCAAAAATGCATTGAGGAACCCAAAAAGGGGCTGAGGAACTAAAAATGGATTGAGGAACCCAAAAATGGATTGAGGAAGACAAAAATGGGGTGAGGAATCCAAAAAATGGATTGAGGAACCCAAAAATGGATTTAGGAAACCAAGAATGGGCTGAGGAACCCAAATATGGATTGAGGAACCCAAAAAAGGATTGAGGAACCCAAAAATGAATTGAGGAACCCAAAAAAGGACTGAGGGACCCAAAAACGAATTGACAGACCAAAAAATGGATTAAGGAACCCAAATATGGATTGAGGAACCAAAAAAATGGATTGAGGAAACCGAAAATTGGCCAAGGGACCCGAAAATGGATTGAGGAACCCAGAAGTGGATTGAGGAACCCAAAAATGGACCGATGAACCCAAAAATGGGCTGTGGAATCCAAAAAGAGATTGAGGGACCAAAAGATGGATTGACGAACACAAAAATGGGTTCAGGGACCCAAAAATGGTTTGAGGAACCCAAAATAGATTGAGGAATCCAAAAATGGGCTGAGGAACCCTAAACTGTGCTGAGGAACCCAAAAATGGGCTGAAAACACACAAATGGGCTGACACACCCAAAAATGGTCAGGAGGCACTAAAAATGGATTGAGGAACCCAAAATGAATTGAGGAACCCAAAAATGGATGGAGGAAACCAAAAAAAGATTTAGAAACCGAAAAATGGCCTGAGAAACCCAAAAAGGGATTGAGGAACTCAAAAATGGACTGAAGAACGCAAAAATGGATGAGGAACCCAAAAATATATTCAGGGACCAAAAAATGGATTAAGGAACCCAAAAATGGGCTGAGAGCCCCAAAAATGGATTGAGGGACAAAAAATGGATTGAGGAACCCTGAAATGGTTTGAAGAAACATAAAATGTATTGAGGAACCGAAGAATGGATTGAGGAACCCAAAAATAGGCTGAGAGACCAAAAAAATGAATTGAGGAATTCTAAAATGGATTGTGGAACTCAAAAATGGATTGTGGAACCCAAAAATGGATTCAGGGACCAAAAAAATGGATTGAGAAACCCAAAATGGATTGAAAAACCCAAAAATGGACTGAGGAACCCAAATATTGAATTGAGGAAACCAAAAATGGATTGAGGAACCCAAAAGAGGATTGAGGAACACAATGATTTGAGGAATCGAAAAATGGGCTGAAGTACCCAAAAATGGGCGGAGTAACCCAAAAATAGATTGAGGAACCCAAAAATGTATTGAAGAACCCAAAAATGGATTCAGGGAACAAAAAATGGATTGAGGAATCCAAGAATGGATTGTGAAACCCAAAAATGGATTGAGGAACCCAAAAATAGGCTGAGAGACCAAAAAATGGATTGAGATACCCAAAAATGGATTGAAGGACATAAAAATGGATTGAAGGACCCAAAAATGGATTGAGGAAACCAAAAACGTATTGAGGAACTGAAGATTGGATTGAGGAACCGAAAAGTGGATTGAGGAACCCAAAAATGGTCTGAGGCAACCAAAAATGGATTGACAGACCAAAAAGTGGATTGAGGAACCCAATTATGGATGGAGGAACCCAAAAAATGGATTGAGAAACACAAAAATGGGCTGAGGGACCGAAAATGGATTGAGGAAACCAGAAATGGTTTGAGGAACCCAAAAATTGATTAAGAGACACAAAAATGTGCTGAGGAAACCAAAAATGGGCTGAGGAAACCAAAAATGGGCTGAAGAACCCAAAAGAGGATGTAGGGACCAGAAAAAGGATTGAAGAACTCAAAAATGGTTTGAGGAACCCAAAAATGGATTGAGGAACCCAAAAGTGGATTCAGGGAACAAAAAATGGATTGAGGAACCCAAAAATGGATTCAGAGACCAAAAAATGGATTGAGGTATCCAAGAATGGATAATGGAAGCCAAGAATAGATTGAAGAACCCAAAAGTGGATTCAGGAAACCAAAAGTGTATTGAGGAAACGAAGAATGGATTGAGGAAACCAAAAATAGGCTGAGAGACCAGAAAATGGACTGAGGACCCAAAAATGGGTTCAGGAACCCAAAAATGGAATTTTGGAACGCAAAAATGGATTGAGGTACCCAAAAATGGATTGAGGAATCCAATAATGGATCGAAGAACCCAAAAATGGATTCAGGAACAGAAAAATTGAATTCTGGAACGCAAAAATGGATTGAGGAACCCAAAAATGGATTGAGGGACCAAAAAAAACGGATTGAGGAATCCAAGAATGGTCTGAGGAACCCAAAAATGGATAGAGGGACCAAAAAATGGGCTGAAAGACCAAACAATGGATTGAGGAACCCAAAAATGGATTCAGGGACTAAAAAATGGATTGAGGAACACAAGAATGGATTGTGGAACCCAAAAATGGATTAAGGAACCCAAAAATGCGCTGAGGTATCCAAGAATCGATTGTGGAAGCCAATGATGGATTGAAGGACCCAAAAATGGATTGAATGACCCAAAAAAGGATTCAGGAAACCAAAAATTTATTTAGGAACCGTAGATTGGTTTGAGGGACCAAAAAATGGATTGAGGAAACCCGAAATGGATTGAGGAACCCAAAAATCGATTAAGAGACACAAAAATGTGCTAAGGAAACCAAAAATGGGCTGAGGAACCCAAAAATGGATTGAGGAACCTAAAAATAGGCTGAGGAACCCAAAAATGGATTGAGGAACCGAAAAATTGGCTGAGGAAACCAAAAATGGCCTGAAGAACCCAAAAATGGTCTCAGGAACCCAAAAATGCATTGAGGAACCCAAAAAGAGGCTGAGGAACTAAAAAATGGATTGAGGAACCCAAAAATGGATTGAGGAAGACAAAAATGGGCTGAGGAATCCAAAAACGGATGGAGGAACCCAAAAATGGATTGAGGAATCCAAAAATGGGCTGAGGAACCCAAATATGGATTGAGGAACCCAAAAATGGATTGAGGATCCCAAAAATGGGCTGAGGAACCCAAAAAAGGTCTGAGGGACCCAAAAATGGATTGACAGACCAAAAAAATGGATTAAGGTACCCAAATATGGATTGAGGAACCAAAAAATGGATTGAGGAAACCGAAAATTGGCCGAGGGACCCGAAAATGGATTGAGGAACCCAGAAGTGGATTGAGGAACCCAAAAATGGACCGATGAACCCAAAAATGGGCTGTGGAATCCAAAAAGAGATTGAGGGACCAAAAGATGGATTGACGAACACAAAAATGGGTTCAGGGACCCAAAAATGGTTTGAGGAACCCAAAAATAGATTGAGGAATCCAAAAATGGGCTGAGGAACCCTAAACTGTGCTGAGGAACCCAAAAATGGGCTGAAAACACACAAATGGGCTGACAAACCCAAAAATGGTCAGGAGGCACTAAAAATGGATTGAGGAATCCAAAAATGAATTGAGGAACCCAAAAATGGATGGAGGAAACCAAAAAAAGATTTAGAAAACGAAAAATGGCCTGAGAAACCCAAAAAAGGGATTGAGGAACTCAAAAATGGACTGAAGAACACAAAAATGGATTGAGGAACCCAAAAATATATTCAGGGACCAAAAAATGTATTAAGGAACCCAAATATGGATTGAGGAACCAAGAAATGGATTGAGGAACCAAAAAATTGTCTGAGGGACACGAAAATGGATTGAGGAACCCAAAAATGGGTTGAGGAACTTAAAAAGAGATTGAGGGAACCAAAGATGGATTGACGAACCCAAAAATGGATTCAGGGATCCAAAAATCGATTGAGGAACCCAAAAATAAATTGAGGAATCCAAAAATGGACTGAATAACCCTAAAATGTGCTGAGGAACCCAAAAATGGGCTGAACACACAAAAGGGTTGACGAAACCAGAAATGGACTGAGGCACTAAAAAATGGATAGACGAACCAAAAAATGGATTGAGGAACACAAAAATGGATTAAGGGAACAAAAAATGGATTGAAGGACCCAAAAATGGATTGAGGAAACCAAAAACATACTGAGGAACCGAAAAGTGGATTGAGGAATTCTAAAATGGGCTGAGGCAACCAAAAATGGATTGACAGACCAAAAAGTGGGTTGAGGAACACAAATATGGATAGAGGAACACAAAAAATGGATTGAGAAACACAAAAATGGGCTGAGGGACCTGAAAATGGATTGAGGAACCCAAAAATCGATTAAGAGACACAAAAATGTGCTGAGGAAACCAAAAATAAGCTGAGGAAACCAAAAATGGGCTGAGGAACCCAAAAATGGATTGAGGAACCTAAAAATGGGCTGAGGAAACCAAATACTGAATTGAGGAACCCAAAAATGGATTGAGGAACACAAAAATGGATTGAGAAATCCAAAAAAAAGCTCAGGAAGAGAAAAATGCATTGAGGAACCCAAAAATGGATTGAGGAACTGAAAAATTGGCTGAGGAAACCAAAAATGGACTGAAGAACCCAAAATTGGTCTCAGGAACCCAAAAATGCATTGAGGAACCCAAAAAGGGGCTGAGGAACTAAAAAATGGATTGAGGAACCCAAAAATGGATTGAGGAAGACAAAAATGGGGTGAGGAATCCAAAAAATGGATTGAGGAACCCAAAAATGGATTTAGGAAACCAAGAATGGGCTGAGGAACCCAAATATGGATTGAGGAACCCAAAAAAGGATTGAGGAACCCAAAAATGAATTGAGGAACCCAAAAAAGGACTGAGGGACCCAAAAACGAATTGACAGACCAAAAAATGGATTAAGGAACCCAAATATGGATTGAGGAACCAAAAAAATGGATTGAGGAAACCGAAAATTGGCCAAGGGACCCGAAAATGGATTGAGGAACCCAGAAGTGGATTGAGGAACCCAAAAATGGACCGATGAACCCAAAAATGGGCTGTGGAATCCAAAAAGAGATTGAGGGACCAAAAGATGGATTGACGAACACAAAAATGGGTTCAGGGACCCAAAAATGGTTTGAGGAACCCAAAAATAGATTGAGGAATCCAAAAATGGGCTGAGGAACCCTAAACTGTGCTGAGGAACCCAAAAATGGGCTGAAAACACACAAATGGGCTGACACACCCAAAAATGGTCAGGAGGCACTAAAAATGAATTGAGGAACCCAAAAATGAATTGAGGAACCCAAAAATGGATGGAGGAAACCAAAAAAAGATTTAGAAACCGAAAAATGGCCTGAGAAACCCAAAAAGGGATTGAGGAACTCAAAAATGGACTGAAGAACGCAAAAATGGATTGAGGAACCCAAAAATATATTCAGGGACCAAAAAATGGATTGAGGAACCCAAAAATAGGCTGAGAGCCCAAAAAATGGATTGAGGGACAAAAAATGGATTGAGGAACCCTGAAATGGTTTGAAGAAACATAAAATGTATTGAGGAACCGAAGAATGGATTGAGGAACCCAAAAATAGGCTGAGAGACCAAAAAAATGAATTCAGGAATTCTAAAATGGATTGTGGAACTCAAAAATGGATTGTGGAACCCAAAAATGGATTCAGGGACCAAAAAAATAGATTGAGAAACCCAAAAATGGATTGAAAAACCCCAAAATGGACTGAGGAAACCAAATATTGAATTGAGGAAACGAAAAATGGATTGAGGAACCCAAAAGACGATTGAGGAACACAATGATTTGAGGAATCGAAAAATGGGCTGAAGTACCCAAAAATGGGCGGAGTAACCCAAAAATAGATTGCGGAACCCAAAAATGTATTGAAGAACCCAAAAATGGATTCAGGGAACAAAAAATGGATTGAGGAATCCAAGAATGGATTGTGGAACCCAAAAATGGATTGAGGAACCCAAAAATAGGCTGAGAGACCAGAAAATGGATTGAGACACCCAAAAATGGATTGAAGGACATAAAAATGGATTGAAGGACCCAAAAATGGATTGAGGAAACCAAAAACGTATTGAGGAACTGAAGATTGGATTGAGGAACCGAAAAGTGGTTTGAGGAACCCAAAAATGGGATGAGGCAACCAAAAATGGATTGAGAGACCAAAAAGTGGATTGAGGAACCCAATTATGGATGGAGGAACACAAAAAATGGATTGAGAACACAAAAATGGGCTGAGGGACCGAAAATGGATTGAGGAAACCAGAAATGGTTTGAGGAACCCAAAAATTGATTAAGAGACACAAAAATGTGCTGAGGAAACCAAAAATGGGCTGAGGAAACCAAAAATGGGCTGAAGAACCCAAAAGAGGATGTAGGGACCAGAAAAAGGATTGAAGAACTCAAAAATGGTTTGAGGAACCCAAAAATGGATTGAGGAACCCAAAAGTGGATTCAGGGAACAAAAAATGGATTGACGAACCCAAAAATGGATTGTGGAACCCAAAAATGGATTCAGAGACCAAAAAATGGATTGAGGTATCCAAGAATGGATAATGGAAGCCAAGAATAGATTGAAGAACCCAAAAGTGGATTCAGGAAACCAAAAGTGTATTGAGGAAACGAAGAATGGATTGAGGAAACCAAAAATAGGCTGAGAGACCAGAATATGGACTGAGGACCCAAAAATGGGTTCAGGAACCCAAAAATGGAATTTTGGAACGCAAAAATGGATTGAGGAACCCAAAAATGGATTGAGGGACCAAAAAAACGGATTGAGGAATCCAAGAATGGTCTGAGGAACCCAAAACTGGATTGAGGGACCAAAAAATGGGCTGAAAGACCAAACAATGGATTGAGGAACCCAAAAATGGATTCAGGGACTAAAAAATGGATTGAGGAACACAAGAATGGATTGTGGAACCCAAAAATGGATTAAGGAACCCAAAAATGCACTGAGGTATCCAAGAATCGATTGTGGAAGCCAAGAATGGATTGAAGGACCCAAAAATGGATTGAATGACCCAAAAAAGGATTCAGGAAACCAAAAATTTATTTAGGAACCGTAGATTGGATTGAGGGACCAAAAAATGGATTGAGGAAACCCGAAATGGATTGAGGAACCCAAAAATCGATTAAGAGACACAAAAATGTGCTAAGGAAACCAAAAATGGGCTGAGGAACCCAAAAATGGATTGAGGAACCTAAAAATAGGCTGAGGAACCCAAAAATGGATTGAGGAACCGAAAAATTGGCTGAGGAAACCAAAAATGGCCTGAAGAACCCAAAAATGGTCTCAGGAACCCAAAAATGCATTGAGGAACCCAAAAAGGGGCTGAGGAACTAAAAAATGGATTGAGGAACCCAAAAATGGATTGAGGAACCCAAAAATAGGCTGAGAGACCAAAAAATGGATTGAGACACCCAAAAATGGATTGAAGGACATAAAAATGGATTGAAGGACCCAAAAATGGATTGAGGAAACCAAAAACGTATTGAGGAATCGAGGATTGGATTGAGGAACCGAACAGAGGTTGAGGAACCCAAAAATGGTCTGAGGCAACAAAAAATGGATTGACAGACCAAAAAGTGGATTGAGGAACCCAAATATTGGTAGAGGAACCCAAAAAATGGATTGAGAAACACAAAAATGGGCTGAGGGACCCGAAAATGGATTGAGGAAACCCGAAATGGATTGAGGAAACCAAAAATTGATTAAGAGACACAAAAATGTGATGAGGAAACCAAAAATGGGCTGAGGAAACCGAAAATGGGCTGAGGAACAAAAAAACGGATTGAGGAGCGCAAAAAGGGGCTGAGGAAACCAAAAATGAATTTAGGAACCCAAAAATGGATTGAGGGACCAAGAAAACGGATTGAGGAATCCAAGAATGGTCTGAGGAACCCAAAAATGGATTGAGGGACCAAAAAATGGGCTGGAAGACCAAACAATAGATTGAGGAACCCAAAAATGGATTCAGGGACTAAAAAATGGATTGAGGAACACAAGAATGGATTGTGGAACCCAAAAATGGATTAAGGAACCCAAAAATGCGCTGAGGTATCCAAGAATCGATTGTGGAAGCCAAGAATGGATTGAAGGACCCAAAAATGGATTGAATGACCCAAAAATGGATTGAATGACCCAAAAAAGGATTCAGGAAACCAAAAATTTATTTAGGAACCGTAGATTGGATTGAGGGACCAAAAAATGGATTGAGGAAACCCGAAATGGATTGAGGAACCCAAAAATCGATTAAGAGACACAAAAATGTGCAAAGGAAACCAAAAATGGGCTGAGGAACCCAAAAATGGATTGAGGAACCTAAAAATAGGCTGAGGAACCCAAAAATGGATTGAGGAACCTAAAAATGGGCTGAGGAACCCAAATACTGAATTGAGGAACCCAAAAATGGATTGAGGAACACAAAAATGGATTGAGAAATCCAAAAAAGGGCTCAGGAAGAGAAAAATGCATTGAGGAACCCAAAAATGGATTGAGGAACTGAAAAATTGTCTGAGGAAACCAAAAATGGACTGAAGAACCCAAAAATGGTCTCAGGAACCCAAAAATGCATTGAGGAACCCAAAACGGGGCTGAGGAACTAAAAAATGGATTGAGGAACCCAAAAATGGATTGAGGAACCCAAAAATAGGCTGAGAGACCAAAAAATGGATTGAGACACCCAAAAATGGATTGAAGGACATAAAAATGGATTGAAGGACCCAAAAATGGATTGAGGAAACCAAAAACGTATTGAGGAATCGAGGATTGGATTGAGGAACCGAACAGAGGTTGAGGAACCCAAAAATGGTCTGAGGCAACAAAAAATGGATTGACAGACCAAAAAGAGGATTGAGGAACCCAAATATGGATAGAGGAACCCAAAAAATGGATTGAGAAACACAAAAATGGGCTGAGGAAACCGAAAATGGGCTGAGGAACAAAAAAACGAATTGAGGAGCGCAAAAAGGGGCTGAGGAAACCAAAAATGAATTTAGGAACCCAAAAATGGATTGAGGAAACGAAAAATGGATTGAGGAACCCAAAAATGGATTGACAGACCAAAAAATGGATTAAGGAACCCAAATATGGATTGAGGAACCAAAAAAATGGATTGAGGAAACCGAAAATTGGCTGAGGAACCCGAAAATGGGTTGAGGAACCCAGAAATGGATTGAGGAACCCAAAAATGGACAGATGAACGCAAAAATGGGCTGTGGAATCCAAAAAGAGATTGAGGGACCAAAAGATGGATTGACGAACACAAAAATGGGTTCAGGGACCCAAAAATGGTTTGAGGAACCCAAAAATAGATTGAGGAATCTAAAAATGGGCTGAGGAACCCTAAACTGTGCTGAGGAACCCAAAAATGGGCTGAAAACACACAAATGGGCTGACACACCCAAAACTGGTCAGGAGGCACTAAAAATGGATTGAGGAATCCAAAAATGAATTGAGGAACACAAAAATGGATGGAGGAAACCAAAAAAAGATTTAGAAACCGAAAAATGGCCTGAGAAACCCAAAAAGGGATTGAGGAACTCAAAAATGGACTGAAGAACGCAAAAATGGATTGAGGAACCCAAAAATATATTCAGGGACCAAAAAATGGATTAAGGAACCCAAAAATGGGCTGAGAGCCCCAAAAATGGATTGAGGGACAAAAAATGGATTGAGGAACCCTGAAATGGTTTGAAGAAACATAAAATGTATTGAGGAACCGAAGAATGGATTGAGGAACCCAAAAATAGGCTGAGAGACCAAAAAAATGAATTGAGGAATTCTAAAATGGATTGTGGAACTCAAAAATGGATTGTGGAACCCAAAAATGGATTCAGGGACCAAAAAAATGGATTGAGAAACCCAAAATGGATTGAAAAACCCAAAAATGGACTGAGGAACCCAAATATTGAATTGAGGAAACCAAAAATGGATTGAGGAACCCAAAAGAGGATTGAGGAACACAATGATTTGAGGAATCGAAAAATGGGCTGAAGTACCCAAAAATGGGCGGAGTAACCCAAAAATAGATTGAGGAACCCAAAAATGTATTGAAGAACCCAAAAATGGATTCAGGGAACAAAAAATGGATTGAGGAATCCAAGAATGGATTGTGAAACCCAAAAATGGATTGAGGAACCCAAAAATAGGCTGAGAGACCAAAAAATGGATTGAGATACCCAAAAATGGATTGAAGGACATAAAAATGGATTGAAGGACCCAAAAATGGATTGAGGAAACCAAAAACGTATTGAGGAACTGAAGATTGGATTGAGGAACCGAAAAGTGGATTGAGGAACCCAAAAATGGTCTGAGGCAACCAAAAATGGATTGACAGACCAAAAAGTGGATTGAGGAACCCAATTATGGATGGAGGAACCCAAAAAATGGATTGAGAAACACAAAAATGGGCTGAGGGACCGAAAATGGATTGAGGAAACCAGAAATGGTTTGAGGAACCCAAAAATTGATTAAGAGACACAAAAATGTGCTGAGGAAACCAAAAATGGGCTGAGGAAACCAAAAATGGGCTGAAGAACCCAAAAGAGGATGTAGGGACCAGAAAAAGGATTGAAGAACTCAAAAATGGTTTGAGGAACCCAAAAATGGATTGAGGAACCCAAAAGTGGATTCAGGGAACAAAAAATGGATTGAGGAACCCAAAAATGGATTCAGAGACCAAAAAATGGATTGAGGTATCCAAGAATGGATAATGGAAGCCAAGAATAGATTGAAGAACCCAAAAGTGGATTCAGGAAACCAAAAGTGTATTGAGGAAACGAAGAATGGATTGAGGAAACCAAAAATAGGCTGAGAGACCAGAAAATGGACTGAGGACCCAAAAATGGGTTCAGGAACCCAAAAATGGAATTTTGGAACGCAAAAATGGATTGAGGTACCCAAAAATGGATTGAGGAATCCAATAATGGATCGAAGAACCCAAAAATGGATTCAGGAACAGAAAAATTGAATTCTGGAACGCAAAAATGGATTGAGGAACCCAAAAATGGATTGAGGGACCAAAAAAAACGGATTGAGGAATCCAAGAATGGTCTGAGGAACCCAAAAATGGATAGAGGGACCAAAAAATGGGCTGAAAGACCAAACAATGGATTGAGGAACCCAAAAATGGATTCAGGGACTAAAAAATGGATTGAGGAACACAAGAATGGATTGTGGAACCCAAAAATGGATTAAGGAACCCAAAAATGCGCTGAGGTATCCAAGAATCGATTGTGGAAGCCAATGATGGATTGAAGGACCCAAAAATGGATTGAATGACCCAAAAAAGGATTCAGGAAACCAAAAATTTATTTAGGAACCGTAGATTGGTTTGAGGGACCAAAAAATGGATTGAGGAAACCCGAAATGGATTGAGGAACCCAAAAATCGATTAAGAGACACAAAAATGTGCTAAGGAAACCAAAAATGGGCTGAGGAACCCAAAAATGGATTGAGGAACCTAAAAATAGGCTGAGGAACCCAAAAATGGATTGAGGAACCGAAAAATTGGCTGAGGAAACCAAAAATGGCCTGAAGAACCCAAAAATGGTCTCAGGAACCCAAAAATGCATTGAGGAACCCAAAAAGAGGCTGAGGAACTAAAAAATGGATTGAGGAACCCAAAAATGGATTGAGGAAGACAAAAATGGGCTGAGGAATCCAAAAACGGATGGAGGAACCCAAAAATGGATTGAGGAATCCAAAAATGGGCTGAGGAACCCAAATATGGATTGAGGAACCCAAAAATGGATTGAGGATCCCAAAAATGGGCTGAGGAACCCAAAAAAGGTCTGAGGGACCCAAAAATGGATTGACAGACCAAAAAAATGGATTAAGGTACCCAAATATGGATTGAGGAACCAAAAAATGGATTGAGGAAACCGAAAATTGGCCGAGGGACCCGAAAATGGATTGAGGAACCCAGAAGTGGATTGAGGAACCCAAAAATGGACCGATGAACCCAAAAATGGGCTGTGGAATCCAAAAAGAGATTGAGGGACCAAAAGATGGATTGACGAACACAAAAATGGGTTCAGGGACCCAAAAATGGTTTGAGGAACCCAAAAATAGATTGAGGAATCCAAAAATGGGCTGAGGAACCCTAAACTGTGCTGAGGAACCCAAAAATGGGCTGAAAACACACAAATGGGCTGACAAACCCAAAAATGGTCAGGAGGCACTAAAAATGGATTGAGGAATCCAAAAATGAATTGAGGAACCCAAAAATGGATGGAGGAAACCAAAAAAAGATTTAGAAAATGAAAAATGGCCTGAGAAACCCAAAAAAGGGATTGAGGAACTCAAAAATGGACTGAAGAACACAAAAATGGATTGAGGAACCCAAAAATATATTCAGGGACCAAAAAATGGATTAAGGAACCCAAATATGGATTGAGGAACCAAAAAATGGATTGAGGAACCAAAAAATTGGCTGAGGGACACGAAAATGGATTGAGGAACCCAAAAATGGGTTGAGGAACTTAAAAAGAGATTGAGGGAACCAAAGATGGATTGACGAACCCAAAAATGGATTCAGGGATCCAAAAATCGATTGAGGAACCCAAAAATAAATTGAGGAATCCAAAAATGGACTGAATAACCC
This sequence comes from Dromococcyx pavoninus, assembly GCA_033558185.1. Classification (NCBI taxonomy): domain Eukaryota; kingdom Metazoa; phylum Chordata; class Aves; order Cuculiformes; family Neomorphidae; genus Dromococcyx; species Dromococcyx pavoninus. The sequence continues at coordinate 23,974 of JAUMJL010002412.1, read as the reverse complement.
TAAAATGTGCTGAGGAACCCAAAAATGGGCTGAACACACAAAAGGGTTGACGAAACCAGAAATGGACTGAGGCACTAAAAAATGGATAGACGAACCAAAAAATGGATTGAGGAACACAAAAATGGATTAAGGGAACAAAAAATGGATTGAAGGACCCAAAAATGGATTGAGGAAACCAAAAACATACTGAGGAACCGAAAAGTGGATTGAGGAATTCTAAAATGGGCTGAGGCAACCAAAAATGGATTGACAGACCAAAAAGTGGGTTGAGGAACACAAATATGGATAGAGGAACACAAAAAATGGATTGAGAAACACAAAAATGGGCTGAGGGACCTGAAAATGGATTGAGGAACCCAAAAATCGATTAAGAGACACAAAAATGTGCTGAGGAAACCAAAAATAAGCTGAGGAAACCAAAAATGGGCTGAGGAACCCAAAAATGGATTGAGGAACCTAAAAATGGGCTGAGGAAACCAAATACTGAATTGAGGAACCCAAAAATGGATTGAGGAACACAAAAATGGATTGAGAAATCCAAAAAAAAGCTCAGGAAGAGAAAAATGCATTGAGGAACCCAAAAATGGATTGAGGAACTGAAAAATTGGCTGAGGAAACCAAAAATGGACTGAAGAACCCAAAATTGGTCTCAGGAACCCAAAAATGCATTGAGGAACCCAAAAAGGGGCTGAGGAACTAAAAAATGGATTGAGGAACCCAAAAATGGATTGAGGAAGACAAAAATGGGGTGAGGAATCCAAAAAATGGATTGAGGAACCCAAAAATGGATTTAGGAAACCAAGAATGGGCTGAGGAACCCAAATATGGATTGAGGAACCCAAAAAAGGATTGAGGAACCCAAAAATGAATTGAGGAACCCAAAAAAGGACTGAGGGACCCAAAAACGAATTGACAGACCAAAAAATGGATTAAGGAACCCAAATATGGATTGAGGAACCAAAAAAATGGATTGAGGAAACCGAAAATTGGCCAAGGGACCCGAAAATGGATTGAGGAACCCAGAAGTGGATTGAGGAACCCAAAAATGGACCGATGAACCCAAAAATGGGCTGTGGAATCCAAAAAGAGATTGAGGGACCAAAAGATGGATTGACGAACACAAAAATGGGTTCAGGGACCCAAAAATGGTTTGAGGAACCCAAAAATAGATTGAGGAATCCAAAAATGGGCTGAGGAACCCTAAACTGTGCTGAGGAACCCAAAAATGGGCTGAAAACACACAAATGGGCTGACACACCCAAAAATGGTCAGGAGGCACTAAAAATGAATTGAGGAACCCAAAAATGAATTGAGGAACCCAAAAATGGATGGAGGAAACCAAAAAAAGATTTAGAAACCGAAAAATGGCCTGAGAAACCCAAAAAGGGATTGAGGAACTCAAAAATGGACTGAAGAACGCAAAAAATGGATTGAGGAACCCAAAAATATATTCAGGGACCAAAAAATGGATTGAGGAACCCAGAATGGGCTGAGAGCCCAAAAAATGGATTGAGGGACAAAAAATGGATTGAGGAACCCTGAAATGGTTTGAAGAAACATAAAATGTATTGAGGAACCGAAGAATGGATTGAGGAACCCAAAAATAGGCTGAGAGACCAAAAAAATGAATTGAGGAATTCTAAAATGGATTGTGGAACTCAAAAATGGATTGTGGAACCCAAAAATGGATTCAGGGACCAAAAAAATAGATTGAGAAACCCAAAAATGGATTGAAAAACCCCAAAATGGACTGAGGAAACCAAATATTGAATTGAGGAAACGAAAAATGGATTGAGGAACCCAAAAGAGGATTGAGGAACACAATGATTTGAGGAATCGAAAAATGGGCTGAAGTACCCAAAAATGGGCGGAGTAACCCAAAAATAGATTGAGGAACCCAAAAATGTATTGAAGAACCCAAAAATGGATTCAGGGAACAAAAAATGGATTGAGGAATCCAAGAATGGATTGTGGAACCCAAAAATGGATTGAGGAACCCAAAAATAGGCTGAGAGACCAGAAAATGGATTGAGACACCCAAAAATGGATTGAAGGACATAAAAATGGATTGAAGGACCCAAAAATGGATTGAGGAAACCAAAAACGTATTGAGGAACTGAAGATTGGATTGAGGAACCGAAAAGTGGTTTGAGGAACCCAAAAATGGGATGAGGCAACCAAAAATGGATTGAGAGACCAAAAAGTGGATTGAGGAACCCAATTATGGATGGAGGAACACAAAAAATGGATTGAGAAACACAAAAATGGGCTGAGGGACCGAAAATGGATTGAGGAAACCAGAAATGGTTTGAGGAACCCAAAAATTGATTAAGAGACACAAAAATGTGCTGAGGAAACCAAAAATGGGCTGAGGAAACCAAAAATGGGCTGAAGAACCCAAAAGAGGATGTAGGGACCAGAAAAAGGATTGAAGAACTCAAAAATGGTTTGAGGAACCCAAAAATGGATTGAGGAACCCAAAAGTGGATTCAGGGAACAAAAAATGGATTGAGGAACCCAAAAATGGATTGTGGAACCCAAAAATGGATTCAGAGACCAAAAAATGGATTGAGGTATCCAAGAATGGATAATGGAAGCCAAGAATAGATTGAAGAACCCAAAAGTGGATTCAGGAAACCAAAAGTGTATTGAGGAAACGAAGAATGGATTGAGGAAACCAAAAATAGGCTGAGAGACCAGAATATGGACTGAGGACCCAAAAATGGGTTCAGGAACCCAAAAATGGAATTTTGGAACGCAAAAATGGATTGAGGAACCCAAAAATGGATTGAGGGACCAAAAAAACGGATTGAGGAATCCAAGAATGGTCTGAGGAACCCAAAACTGGATTGAGGGACCAAAAAATGGGCTGAAAGACCAAACAATGGATTGAGGAACCCAAAAATGGATTCAGGGACTAAAAAATGGATTGAGGAACACAAGAATGGATTGTGGAACCCAAAAATGGATTAAGGAACCCAAAAATGCACTGAGGTATCCAAGAATCGATTGTGGAAGCCAAGAATGGATTGAAGGACCCAAAAATGGATTGAATGACCCAAAAAAGGATTCAGGAAACCAAAAATTTATTTAGGAACCGTAGATTGGATTGAGGGACCAAAAAATGGATTGAGGAAACCCGAAATGGATTGAGGAACCCAAAAATCGATTAAGAGACACAAAAATGTGCTAAGGAAACCAAAAATGGGCTGAGGAACCCAAAAATGGATTGAGGAACCTAAAAATAGGCTGAGGAACCCAAAAATGGATTGAGGAACCGAAAAATTGGCTGAGGAAACCAAAAATGGCCTGAAGAACCCAAAAATGGTCTCAGGAACCCAAAAATGCATTGAGGAACCCAAAAAGGGGCTGAGGAACTAAAAAATGGATTGAGGAACCCAAAAATGGATTGAGGAACCCAAAAATAGGCTGAGAGACCAAAAAATGGATTGAGACACCCAAAAATGGATTGAAGGACATAAAAATGGATTGAAGGACCCAAAAATGGATTGAGGAAACCAAAAACGTATTGAGGAATCGAGGATTGGATTGAGGAACCGAACAGAGGTTGAGGAACCCAAAAATGGTCTGAGGCAACAAAAAATGGATTGACAGACCAAAAAGTGGATTGAGGAACCCAAATATTGGTAGAGGAACCCAAAAAATGGATTGAGAAACACAAAAATGGGCTGAGGGACCCGAAAATGGATTGAGGAAACCCGAAATGGATTGAGGAAACCAAAAATTGATTAAGAGACACAAAAATGTGATGAGGAAACCAAAAATGGGCTGAGGAAACCGAAAATGGGCTGAGGAACAAAAAAACGGATTGAGGAGCGCAAAAAGGGGCTGAGGAAACCAAAAATGAATTTAGGAACCCAAAAATGGATTGAGGGACCAAGAAAACGGATTGAGGAATCCAAGAATGGTCTGAGGAACCCAAAAATGGATTGAGGGACCAAAAAATGGGCTGGAAGACCAAACAATAGATTGAGGAACCCAAAAATGGATTCAGGGACTAAAAAATGGATTGAGGAACACAAGAATGGATTGTGGAACCCAAAAATGGATTAAGGAACCCAAAAATGCGCTGAGGTATCCAAGAATCGATTGTGGAAGCCAAGAATGGATTGAAGGACCCAAAAATGGATTGAATGACCCAAAAATGGATTGAATGACCCAAAAAAGGATTCAGGAAACCAAAAATTTATTTAGGAACCGTAGATTGGATTGAGGGACCAAAAAATGGATTGAGGAAACCCGAAATGGATTGAGGAACCCAAAAATCGATTAAGAGACACAAAAATGTGCTAAGGAAACCAAAAATGGGCTGAGGAACCCAAAAATGGATTGAGGAACCTAAAAATAGGCTGAGGAACCCAAAAATGGATTGAGGAACCTAAAAATGGGCTGAGGAACCCAAATACTGAATTGAGGAACCCAAAAATGGATTGAGGAACACAAAAATGGATTGAGAAATCCAAAAAAGGGCTCAGGAAGAGAAAAATGCATTGAGGAACCCAAAAATGGATTGAGGAACTGAAAAATTGTCTGAGGAAACCAAAAATGGACTGAAGAACCCAAAAATGGTCTCAGGAACCCAAAAATGCATTGAGGAACCCAAAACGGGGCTGAGGAACTAAAAAATGGATTGAGGAACCCAAAAATGGATTGAGGAAGACAAAAATGGGGTGAGGAATCCAAAAAATGGATTGAGGAACCCAAAAATGGATTTAGGAAACCAAGAATGGGCTGAGGAACCCAAATATGGATTGAGGAACCCAAAAAAGGATTGAGGAACCCAAAAAAGAATTGAGGAACCCAAAAAAGGTCTGAGGGACCCAAAAACGAATTGACAGACCAAAAAATGGATTAAGGAACCCAAATATGGATTGAGGAATCAAAAAAATGGATTAAGGAAACCGAAAATTGGCCAATGGACCCGAAAATGGATTGAGGAACCCAGAATTGGATTGAGGAACCCAAAAATGGACCGATGAACCCAAAAATGTGCTGTGGAATCCAAAAAGAGATTGAGGGACCAAAAGATGGATTGACGAACACAAAAATGGGTTCAGGGACCCAAAAATGGTTTGAGGAACCCAAAAATAGATTGAGGAATCCAAAAATGGGCTGAGGAACCCTAAACTGTGCTGAGGAACCCAAAAATGGGCTGAAAACACACAAATGGGCTGACACACCCAAAAATGGTCAGGAGGCACTAAAAATGAATTGAGGAACCCAAAAATGAATTGAGGAACCCAAAAATGGATGGAGGAAACCAAAAAAAGATTTAGGAACCGAAAAATGGCCTGAGAAACCCAAAAAGGGATTGAGGAACTCAAAAATGGACTGAAGAACGCAAAAATGGATTGAGGAACCCAAAAATATATTCAGGGACCAAAAAATGGATTGAGGAACCCAAAAATGGGCTGAGAGCCCAAAAAATGGATTGAGGGACAAAAAATGGATTGAGGAACCCAAAAATGGGCTGAAGAAACATAAAATGTATTGAGGAACCGAAGAATGGATTGAGGAACCCAAAAATAGGCTGAGAGACCAAAAAAATGAATTGAGGAATTCTAAAATGGATTGTGGAACTCAAAAATGGATTGTGGAACCCAAAAATGGATTCAGGGACCAAAAAAATAGATTGAGAAACCCAAAAATGGATTGAAAAACCCAAAAATGGACTGAGGAAACCAAATATTGAATTGAGGAAATGAAAAATGGATTGAGGAACCCAAAAGACGATTGAGGAACACAATGATTTGAGGAATCGAAAAATGGGCTGAAGTACCCAAAAATGGGCGGAGTAACCCAAAAATAGATTGCGGAACCCAAAAATGTATTGAAGAACCCAAAAATGGATTCAGGGAACAAAAAATGGATTGAGGAATCCAAGAATGGATTGTGGAACCCAAAAATGGATTGAGGAACCCAAAAATAGACTGAGAGACCAAAAAATGGATTGAGACACCCAAAAATGGATTGAAGGACATAAAAATGGATTGAAGGACCCAAAAATGGATTGAGGAAACCAAAAACGTATTGAGGAACTGAAGATTGGATTGAGGAACCGAAAAGTGGATTGAGGAACCCAAAAATGGGATGAGGCAACCAAAAATGGATTGACAGACCAAAAAGTGGATTGAGGAACCCAATTATGGATGGAGGAACCCAAAAAATGGATTGAGAAACACAAAAATGGGCTGAGGGACCGAAAATGGATTGAGGAAACCAGAAATGGTTTGAGGAACCCAAAAATTGATTAAGAGACACAAAAATGTGCTGAGGAAACCAAAAATGGGCTGAGGAAACCAAAAATGGGCTGAAGAACCCAAAAGAGGATGTAGGGACCAGAAAAAGGATTGAAGAACTCAAAAATGGTTTGAGGAACCCAAAAATGGATTGAGGAACCCAAAAGTGGATTCAGGGAACAAAAAATGGATTGAGGAACCCAAAAATGGATTCAGAGACCAAAAAATGGATTGAGGTATCCAAGAATGGATAATGGAAGCCAAGAATAGATTGAAGAACCCAAAAGTGGATTCAGGAAACCAAAAGTGTATTGAGGAAATGAAGAATGGATTGAGGAAACCAAAAATAGGCTGAGAGACCAGAAAATGGACTGAGGACCCAAAAATGGGTTCAGGAACCCAAAAATGGAATTTTGGAACGCAAAAATGGATTGAGGTACCCAAAAATGGATTGAGGAATCCAATAATGGATCGAAGAACCCAAAAATGGATTCAGGAACAGAAAAATTGAATTCTGGAACGCAAAAATGGATTGAGGAACCCAAAAATGGATTGAGGGACCAAAAAAACGGATTGAGGAATCCAAGAATGGTCTGAGGAACCCAAAAATGGATTGAGGGACCAAAAAATGGGCTGAAAGACCAAACAATGGATTGAGGAACCCAAAAATGGATTCAGGGACTAAAAAATGGATTGAGGAACACAAGAATGGATTGTGGAACCCAAAAATGGATTAAGGAACCCAAAAATGCGCTGAGGTATCCAAGAATCGATTGTGGAAGCCAAGAATGGATTGAAGGACCCAAAAATGGATTGAATGACCCAAAAATGGATTGAATGACCCAAAAAAGGATTCAGGAAACCAAAAATTTATTTAGGAACCGTAGATTGGATTGAGGGACCAAAAAATGGATTGAGGAAACCCGAAATGGATTGAGGAACCCAAAAATCGATTAAGAGACACAAAAATGTGCTAAGGAAACCAAAAATGGGCTGAGGAACCCAAAAATGGATTGAGGAACCTAAAAATAGGCTGAGGAACCCAAAAATGGATTGAGGAACCGAAAAATTGGCTGAGGAAACCAAAAATGGCCTGAAGAACCCAAAAATGGTCTCAGGAACCCAAAAATGCATTGAGGAACCCAAAAAGAGGCTGAGGAACTAAAAAATGGATTGAGGAACCCAAAAATGGATTGAGGAAGACAAAAATGGGCTGAGGAATCCAAAAACGGATTGAGGAACCCAAAAATGGATTGAGGAATCCAAAAATGGGCTGAGGACCCCAAATATGGATTGAGGAACCCAAAAATGGATTGAGGATCCCAAAAATGGGCTGAGGAACCCAAAAAAGGTCTGAGGGACCCAAAAATGGATTGACAGACCAAAAAATGGATTAAGGTACCCAAATATGGATTGAGGAACCAAAAAAATGGATTGAGGAAACCGAAAATTGGCCGAGGGACCCGAAAATGGATTGAGGAACCCAGAAGTGGATTGAGGAACCCAAAAATGGACCGATGAACCCAAAAATGGGCTGTGGAATCCAAAAAGAGATTGAGGGAACAAAAGATGGATTGACGAACACAAAAATGGGTTCAGGGACCCAAAAATGGTTTGAGGAACCCAAAAATAGATTGAGGAATCCAAAAATGGGCTGAGGAACCCTAAACTGTGCTGAGGAACCCAAAAATGGGCTGAAAACACACAAATGGGCTGACAAACCCAAAAATGGTCAGGAGGCACTAAAAATGGATTGAGGAATCCAAAAATGAATTGAGGAACCCAAAAATGGATGGAGGAAACCAAAAAAAGATTTAGAAAACGAAAAATGGCCTGAGAAACCCAAAAAAGGGATTGAGGAACTCAAAAATGGACTGAAGAACACAAAAATGGATTGAGGAACCCAAAAATATATTCAGGGACCAAAAAATGGATTAAGGAACCCAAATATGGATTGAGGAACCAAAAAATGGATTGAGGAACCAAAAAATTGGCTGAGGGACACGAAAATGGATTGAGGAACCCAAAAATGGGTTGAGGAACTTAAAAAGAGATTGAGGGAACCAAAGATGGATTGACGAACCCAAAAATGGATTCAGGGATCCAAAAATCGATTGAGGAACCCAAAAATAAATTGAGGAATCCAAAAATGGACTGAATAACCCTAAAATGTGCTGAGGAACCCAAAAATGGGCTGAACACACAAAAGGGTTGACGAAACCAGAAATGGACTGAGGCACTAAAAAATGGATAGACGAACCAAAAAATGGATTGAGGAACACAAAAATGGATTAAGGGAACAAAAAATGGATTGAAGGACCCAAAAGTGGATTGAGGAAACTAAAAACATACTGAGGAACCGAAAAGTGGATTGAGGAATTCTAAAATGGGCTGAGGCAACCAAAAATGGATTGACAGACCAAAAAGTGGGTTGAGGAACACAAATATGGATAGAGGAACACAAAAAATGGATTGAGAAACACAAAAATGGGTGAGGGACCTGAAAATGGATTAAGGAACCCAAAAATCGATTAAGAGACACAAAAATGTGCTGAGGAAACCAAAAATAAGCTGAGGAAACCAAAAATGGGCTGAGGAACCCAAAAATGGATTGAGGAACCTAAAAATGGGCTGAGGAACCCAAATACTGAATTGAGGAACCCAAAAATGGATTGAGGAACACAAAAATGGATTGAGAAATCCAAAAAAGGGCTCAGGAAGAGAAAAATGCATTGAGGAACCCAAAAATGGATTGAGGAACCGAAAAATGGACGAATTGGCTGAGGAAACCAAAAAATGGACTGAAGAACCCAACATTGGTCTCAGGAACCCAAAAATGCATTGAGGAACCCAAAAAGGGGCTGAGGAACTAAAAAATGGATTGAGGAACCCAAAAATGGATTGAGGAAGACAAAAATGGGGTGAGGAATCCAAAAATGGATTGAGGAACCCAAAATGGATTTAGGAAACCAAGAATGGGCTGAGGAACCCAAATATGGATTGAGGAACCCAAAAAAGGATTGAGGAACCCAAAAATGAATTGAGGAACCCAAAAAAGGACTGAGGGACCCCAAAAACGAATTGACAGACCAAAAAAATGGATTAAGGAACCCAAATATGGATTGAGGAACCAAAAAAATGGATTGAGGAAACCGAAAATTGGCCAAGGGACCCGAAAATGGATTGAGGAACCCAGAAGTGGATTGAGGACCCAAAAATGGACCGATGAACCCAAAAATGGCTGTGGAATCCAAAAAGAGATTGAGGGACCAAAAGATGGATTGACGAACACAAAAATGGGTTCAGGGACCCAAAAATGGTTTGAGGAACCCAAAAATAGATTGAGGAATCCAAAAATGGGCTGAGGAAACCCTAAACTGTGCTGAGGAACCCAAAAATGGGCTGAAAACACACAAATGGGCTGACACACCCAAAAATGGTCAGGAGGCACTAAAAATGAATTGAGGAACCCAAAAATGAATTGAGGAACCCAAAAATGGATGGAGGAAACCAAAAAAAGATTTAGAAACCGAAAAATGGCCTGAGAAACCCAAAAAGGGATTGAGGAACTCAAAAATGGACTGAAGAACGCAAAAATGGATTGAGGAACCCAAAAATATATTCAGGGACCAAAAAATGGATTGAGGAACCCAGAATGGGCTGAGAGCCCAAAAAATGGATTGAGGGACAAAAAATGGATTGAGGAACCCTGAAATGGTTTGAAGAAACATAAAATGTATTGAGGAACCGAAGAATGGATTGAGGAACCCAAAAATAGGCTGAGAGACCAAAAAATGAATTGAGGAATTCTAAAATGGATTGTGGAACTCAAAAATGGATTGTGGAACCCAAAAATGGATTCAGGGACCAAAAAAATAGATTGAGAAACCCAAAAATGGATTGAAAAACCCCAAAATGGACTGAGGAAACCAAATATTGAATTGAGGAAACGAAAAATGGATTGAGGAACCCAAAAGAGGATTGAGGAACACAATGATTTGAGGAATCGAAAAATGGGCTGAAGTACCCAAAAATGGGCGGAGTAACCCAAAAATAGATTGAGGAACCCAAAAATGTATTGAAGAACCCAAAAATGGATTCAGGGAACAAAAAATGGATTGAGGAATCCAAGAATGGTTTGTGGAACCCAAAAATGGATTGAGGAACCCAAAAATAGGCTGAGAGACCAAAAATGGATTGAGACACCCAAAAATGGATTGAAGGACATAAAAATGGATTGAAGGACCCAAAAATGGATTGAGGAAACCAAAAACGTATTGAGGAACTGAAGATTGGATTGAGGAACCGAAAAGTGGATTGAGGAACCCAAAAATGGGATGAGGCAACCAAAAATGGATTGACAGACCAAAAAGTGGATTGAGGAACCCAATTATGGATGGAGGAACCCAAAAAATGGATTGAGAAACACAAAAATGGGCTGAGGGACCGAAAATGGATTGAGGAAACCAGAAATGGTTTGAGGAAACCCAAAAATTGATTAAGAGACACAAAAATGTGCTGAGGAAACCAAAAATGGGCTGAGGAAACCAAAAATGGGCTGAAGAACCCAAAAGAGGATGTAGGGACCAGAAAAAGGATTGAAGAACTCAAAAATGGTTTGAGGAACCCAAAAATGGATTGAGGAACCCAAAAGTGGATTCAGGGAACAAAAAATGGATTGAGGAACCCAAAAATGGATTGTGGAACCCAAAAATGGATTCAGAGACCAAAAAATGGATTGAGGTATCCAAGAATGGATAATGGAAGCCAAGAATAGATTGAAGAACCCAAAAGTGGATTCAGGAAACCAAAAGTGTATTGAGGAAACGAAGAATGGATTGAGGAAACCAAAAATAGGCTGAGAGACCAGAAAATGGACTGAGGACCCAAAAATGGGTTCAGGAACCCAAAAATGGAATTTTGGAACGCAAAAATGGATTGAGGTACCCAAAAATGGATTGAGGAATCCAATAATGGATCGAAGAACCCAAAAATAGATTCAGGAACAGAAAAATTGAATTCTGGAACGCAAAAATGGATTGAGGAACCCAAAAATGGATTGAGGGACCAAAAAAACGGATTGAGGAATCCAAGAATGGTCTGAGGAACCCAAAAATGGATTGAGGGACCAAAAAATGGGCTGAAAGACCAAACAATGGATTGAGGAACCCAAAAATGGATTCAGGGACTAAAAAATGGATTGAGGAACACAAGAATGGATTGTGGAACCCAAAAATGGATTAAGGAACCCAAAAATGCGCTGAGGTATCCAAGAATCGATTGTGGAAGCCAAGAATGGATTGAAGGACCCAAAAATGGATTGAATGACCCAAAAATGGATTGAATGACCCAAAAAAGGATTCAGGAAACCAAAAATTTATTTAGGAACCGTAGATTGGATTGAGGGACCAAAAAATGGATTGAGGAACCGAAAAATGGATTTAGGAAACCAAGAATGGGCTGAGGAACCCAAATATGGATTGAGGAACCCAAAAAAGGATTGAGGAACCCAAAAAAGAATTGAGGAACCCAAAAAAGGTCTGAGGGACCCAAAAACGAATTGACAGACCAAAAAATGGATTAAGGAACCCAATATGGATTGAGGAATCAAAAAAATGGATTAAGGAAACCGAAAATTGGCCGAGGGACCCGAAAATGGATTGAGGAACCCAGAAGTGGATTGAGGAACCCAAAAATGGACCGATGAACCCAAAAATGGGCTGTGGAATCCAAAAAGAGATTGAGGGACCAAAAGATGGATTGACGAACACAAAAATGGGTTCAGGGACCCAAAAATGGTTTGAGGAACCCAAAAATAGATTGAGGAATCCAAAAATGGGCTGAGGAACCCTAAACTGTGCTGAGGAACCCAAAAATGGGCTGAAAACACACAAATGGGCTGACACACCCAAAAATGGTCAGGAGGCACTAAAAATGAATTGAGGAACCCAAAAATGAATTGAGGAACCCAAAAATGGATGGAGGAAACCAAAAAAAGTTTTAGAAACCGAAAAATGGCCTGAGAAACCCAAAAAGGGATTGAGGAACTCAAAAATGGACTGAAGAACGCAAAAATGGATTGAGGAACCCAAAAATATATTCAGGGACCAAAAAAGGGATTGAGGAACCCAAAAAATAGGCTGAGAGCCCAAAAAATGGATTGAGGGACAAAAAATGGATTGAGGAACCCTGAAATGGTTTGAAGAAACATAAAATGTATTGAGGAACCGAAGAATGGATTGAGGAACCCAAAAATAGGCTGAGAGACCAAAAAAATGAATTGAGGAATTCTAAAATGGATTGTGGAACTCAAAAATGGATTGTGGAACCCAAAAATGGATTCAGGGACCCAAAAAATAGATTGAGAAACCCAAAAATGGATTGAAAAACCCCAAAATGGACTGAGGAAACCAAATATTGAATTGAGGAAACGAAAAATGGATTGAGGAACCCAAAAGAGGATTGAGGAACACATGATTTGAGGAATCGAAAAATGGGCTGAAGTACCCAAAAATGGGCGGAGTAACCCAAAAATAGATTGAGGAACCCAAAAATGTATTGAAGAACCCAAAAATGGATTCAGGGAACAAAAAATGGATTGAGGAATCCAAGAATGGATTGTGGAACCCAAAAATGGATTGAGGAACCCAAAAATAGGCTGAGAGACCAAAAAATGGATTGAGACACCCAAAAATGGATTGAAGGACATAAAAATGGATTGAAGGACCCAAAATGGATTGAGGAAACCAAAAACGTATTGAGGGAACTGAAGATTGGATTGAGGAACCGAAAAGTGGATTGAGGAACCCAAAAATGGTCTGAGGCAACCAAAAATGGATTGACAGACCAAAAAGTGGATTGAGGAACCCAATTATGGATGGAGGAACCCAAAAAATGGATTGAGAAACACAAAAATGGGCTGAGGGACCGAAAATGGATTGAGGAAACCAGAAATGGTTTGAGGAACCCAAAAATTGATTAAGAGACACAAAAATGTGCTGAGGAAACCAAAAATGGGCTGAGGAAACCAAAAATGGGCTGAAGAACCCAAAAGAGGATGTAGGGACCAGAAAAAGGATTGAAGAACTCAAAAATGGTTTGAGGAACCCAAAAATGGATTGAGGAACCCAAAAGTGGATTCAGGGAACAAAAAATGGATTGAGGAACCCAAAAATGGATTGTGGAACCCAAAAAATGGATTCAGAGACCAAAAAATGGATTGAGGTATCCAAGAATGGATAATGGAAGCCAAGAATAGATTGAAGAACCCAAAAGTGGATTCAGGAAACCAAAAGTGTATTGAGGAAACGAAGAATGGATTGAGGAAACCAAAAATAGGCTGAGAGACCAGAAAATGGACTGAGGACCCAAAAATGGGGTTCAGGAACCCAAAAATGGAATTTTGGAACGGCAAAAATGGATTGAGGTACCCAAAAATGGATTGAGGAATCCAATAATGGATCGAAGAACCCAAAAATAGATTCAGGAACAGAAAAATTGAATTCTGGAACGCAAAATGGATTGAGGAACCCAAAAATGGATTGAGGGACCAAAAAAAAACGGATTGAGGAATCCAAGAATGGTCTGAGGAACCCAAAAATGGATTGAGGGACCAAAAATGGGCTGAAAGACCAAACAATGGATTGAGGAACCCAAAAATGGATTCAGGACTAAAAAATGGATTGAGGAACACAAGAATGGATTGTGGAACCCAAAAATGGATTAAGGAACCCAAAAATGCACTGAGGTATCCAAGAATCGATTGTGGAAGCCAAGAATGGATTGAAGGACCCAAAAATGGATTGAATGACCCAAAAAAGGATTCAGGAAACCAAAAATTTATTTAGGAACCGTAGATTGGATTGAGGGACCAAAAAATGGATTGAGGAAACCCGAAATGGATTGAGGAACCCAAAAATCGATTAAGAGACACAAAAATGTGCTAAGGAAACCAAAAATGGGCTGAGGAACCCAAAAATGGATTGAGGGAACCTAAAAATAGGCTGAGGAACCCAAAAATGGATTGAGGAACCGAAAAATTGGCTGAGGAAACCAAAAATGGCCTGAAGAACCCAAAAATGGTCTCAGGAACCCCAAAAATGCATTGAGGAACCCAAAAAGGGGCTGAGGAACTAAAAAATGGATTGAGGAACCCAAAAATGGATTGAGGAACCCAAAAATAGGCTGAGAGACCAAAAAATGGATTGAGACACCCAAAAATGGATTGAAGGACATAAAAATGGATTGAAGGACCCAAAAATGGATTGAGGAAACCAAAAACGTATTGAGGAATCGAGGATTGGATTGAGGAACCGAACAGAGGTTGAGGAACCCAAAAATGGTCTGAGGCAACAAAAAAATGGATTGACAGACCAAAAAGTGGATTGAGGAACCCAAATATGGATAGAGGAACCCAAAAAATGGATTGAGAAACACAAAAATGGGCTGAGGGACCCGAAAATGGATTGAGGAAACCCGAAATGGATTGAGGAAACCAAAAATTGATTAAGAGACACAAAAATGTGCTGAGGAAACCAAAAATGGGCTGAGGAAACCGAAAATGGGCTGAGGAACAAAAAAACGGATTGAGGAGCGCAAAAAGGGGCTGAGGAAACCAAAAATGAATTTAGGAACCCAAAAATGGATTGAGGGACCAAAAAAAACGGATTGAGGAATCCAAGAATGGTCTGAGGAACCCAAAAATGGATAGAGGGACCAAAAAATGGGCTGGAAGACCAAACAATAGATTGAGGAACCCAAAAATGGATTCAGGGACTAAAAAATGGATTGAGGAACACAAGAATGGATTGTGGAACCCAAAAATGGATTAAGGAACCCAAAAATGCGCTGAGGTATCCAAGAATCGATTGTGGAAGCCAAGAATGGATTGAAGGACCCAAAAATGGATTGAATGACCCAAAAATGGATTGAATGACCCAAAAAAGGATTCAGGAAACCAAAAATTTATTTAGGAACCGTAGATTGGATTGAGGGACCAAAAAATGGATTGAGGAAACCCGAAATGGATTGAGGAACCCAAAAATCGATTAAGAGACACAAAAATGTGCTAAGGAAACCAAAAATGGGCTGAGGAACCCAAAAATGGATTGAGGAACCTAAAAATAGGCTGAGGAACCCAAAAATGGATTGAGGAACCTAAAAATGGGCTGAGGAACCCAAATACTGAATTGAGGAACCCAAAAATGGATTGAGGAACACAAAAATGGATTGAGAAATCCAAAAAAGGGCTCAGGAAGAGAAAAATGCATTGAGGAACCCAAAAATGGATTGAGGAACTGAAAAATTGTCTGAGGAAACCAAAAATGGACTGAAGAACCCAAAAATGGTCTCAGGAACCCAAAAATGCATTGAGGAACCCAAAACGGGGCTGAGGAACTAAAAAATGGATTGAGGAACCCAAAAATGGATTGAGGAAGACAAAAATGGGGTGAGGAATCCAAAAAATGGATTGAGGAACCCAAAAATGGATTTAGGAAACCAAGAATGGGCTGAGGAACCCAAATATGGATTGAGGAACCCAAAAAAGGATTGAGGAACCCAAAAATGAATTGAGGAACCCAAAAAAAGGTCTGAGGGACCCAAAAACGAATTGACAGACCAAAAAATGGATTAAGGAACCCAAATATGGATTGAGGAATCAAAAAAATGGATTAAGGAAACCGAAAATTGGCCAAGGGACCCGAAAATGGATTGAGGAACCCAGAAGTGGATTGAGGAACCCAAAAATGGACCGATGAACCCAAAAATGGGCTGTGGAATCCAAAAAGAGATTGAGGGACCAAAAGATGGATTGACGAACACAAAAATGGGTTCAGGGACCCAAAATGGTTTGAGGAACCCAAAAATAGATTGAGGAATCCAAAAATGGGCTGAGGAACCCTAAACTGTGCTGAGGAACCCAAAAATGGGCTGAAAACACACAAATGGGCTGACACACCCAAAAATGGTCAGGAGGCACTAAAATGAATTGAGGAACCCAAAAATGAATTGAGGAACGAGGAAACCAAAAAAAGATTTAGAAACCGAAAAATGGCCTGAGAAACCCAAAAAGGGATTGAGGAACTCAAAAATGGACTGAAGAACGCAAAAATGGATTGAGGAACCCAAAAATATATTCAGGGACCAAAAAATGGATTGAGGAACCCAAAAATAGGCTGAGAGCCCAAAAAATGGATTGAGGGACAAAAAATGGATTGAGGAACCCTGAAATGGTTTGAAGAAACATAAAATGTATTGAGGAACCGAAGAATGGATTGAGGAACCCAAAAATAGGCTGAGAGACCAAAAAAATGAATTGAGGAATTCTAAAATGGATTGTGGAACTCAAAAATGGATTGTGGAACCCCAAAATGGATTCAGGGACCAAAAAAATAGATTGAGAAACCCAAAAATGGAGTGAAAAACCCAAAAATGGACTGAGGAAACCAAATATTGAATTGAGGAAATGAAAAATGGATTGAGGAACCCAAAAGACGATTGAGGAACACAATGATTTGAGGAATCGAAAAATGGGCTGAAGTACCAAAAATGGGCGGAGTAACCCAAAAATAGATTGCGGAACCCGAAAATGTATTGAAGAACCCAAAAATGGATTCAGGGAACAAAAAATGGATTGAGGAATCCAAGAATGGATTGTGGAACCCAAAAATGGATTGAGGAACCCAAAAATAGACTGAGAGACCAAAAAATGGATTGAGACACCCAAAAATGGATTGAAGGACATAAAAATGGATTGAAGGACCCAAAAATGGATTGAGGAAACCAAAAACGTATTGAGGAACTGAAGATTGGATTGAGGAACCGAAAAGTGGATTGAGGAACCCAAAAATGGGATGAGGCAACCAAAAATGGATTGACAGACCAAAAAGTGGATTGAGGAACCCAATTATGGATGGAGGAACCCAAAAAATGGATTGAGAAACACAAAAATGGGCTGAGGGACCGAAAATGGATTGAGGAAACCAGAAATGGTTTGAGGAACCCAAAAATTGATTAAGAGACACAAAAATGTGCTGAGGAAACCAAAAATGGGCTGAGGAAACCAAAAATGGGCTGAAGAACCCAAAAGAGGATGTAGGGACCAGAAAAAGGATTGAAGAACTCAAAAATGGTTTGAGGAACCCAAAAATGGATTGAGGAACCCAAAAGTGGATTCAGGGAACAAAAAATGGATTGAGGAACCCAAAAATGGATTGTGGAACCCAAAAATGGATTCAGAGACCAAAAAATGGATTGAGGTATCCAAGAATGGATAATGGAAGCCAAGAATAGATTGAAGAACCCAAAAGTGGATTCAGGAAACCAAAAGTGTATTGAGGAAACGAAGAATGGATTGAGGAAACCAAAAATAGGCTGAGAGACCAGAAAATGGACTGAGGACCCAAAAATGGGTTCAGGAACCCAAAAATGGAATTTTGGAACGCAAAAATGGATTGAGGTACCCAAAAATGGATTGAGGAATCCAATAATGGATCGAAGAACCCAAAAATAGATTCAGGAACAGAAAAATTGAATTCTGGAACGCAAAAATGGATTGAGGAAACCAAAAATGGATTGAGGGACTAAAAAAACGGATTGAGGAATCCAAGAATGATCTGAGGAACCCAAAAATGGATTGAGGAAACGAAAAATTGGCTGAGGAAACCAAAAATGGCCTGAAGAACCCAAAAATGGTCTCAGGAACCCAAAAATGCATTGAGGAACCCAAAAAGGGGCTGAGGAACTAAAAAATGGATTGAGGAACCCAAAAATGGATTGAGGAACCCAAAAATAGGCTGAGAGACCAAAAAATGGATTGAGACACCCAAAAATGGATTGAAGGACATAAAAATGGATTGAAGGACCCAAAAATGGATTGAGGAAACCAAAAATAGGCTGAGAGACCAGAAAATGGACTGAGGACCCAAAAATGGGTTCAGGAACCCAAAAATGGAATTTTGGAACGCAAAAATGGATTGAGGTACCCAAAAATGGATTGAGGAATCCAATAATGGATCGAAGAACCCAAAAATAGATTCAGGAACAGAAAAATTGAATTCTGGAACGCAAAAATGGATTGAGGAACCCAAAAATGGATTGAGGGACCAAAAAAACGGATTGAGGAATCCAAGAATGGTCTGAGGAACCCAAAAATGGATTGAGGGACCAAAAAATGGGCTGAAAGACCAAACAATGGATTGAGGAACCCAAAAATGGATTCAGGGACTAAAAAATGGATTGAGGAACACAAGAATGGATTGTGGAACCCAAAAATGGATTAAGGAACCCAAAAATGCACTGAGGTATCCAAGAATCGATTGTGGAAGCCAAGAATGGATTGAAGGACCCAAAAATGGATTGAATGACCCAAAAAAGGATTCAGGAAACCAAAAATTTATTTAGGAACCGTAGATTGGATTGAGGGACCAAAAAATGGATTGAGGAAACCCGAAATGGATTGAGGAACCCAAAAATCGATTAAGAGACACAAAAATGTGCTAAGGAAACCAAAAATGGGCTGAGGAACCCAAAAATGGATTGAGGAACCTAAAAATAGGCTGAGGAACCCAAAAATGGATTGAGGAACCGAAAAATTGGCTGAGGAAACCAAAAATGGCCTGAAGAACCCAAAAATGGTCTCAGGAACCCAAAAATGCATTGAGGAACCCAAAAAGGGGCTGAGGAACTAAAAAATGGATTGAGGAACCCAAAAATGGATTGAGGAACCCAAAAATAGGCTGAGAGACCAAAAAATGGATTGAGACACCCAAAAATGGATTGAAGGACATAAAAATGGATTGAAGGACCCAAAAATGGATTGAGGAAACCAAAAACGTATTGAGGAATCGAGGATTGGATTGAGGAACCGAACAGAGGTTGAGGAACCCAAAAATGGTCTGAGGCAACAAAAAATGGATTGACAGACCAAAAAGTGGATTGAGGAACCCAAATATGGATAGAGGAACCCAAAAAATGGATTGAGAAACACAAAAATGTGCTGAAGGACCCGAAAATGGATTGAGGAAACCCGAAATGGATTGAGGAAACCAAAAATTGATTAAGAGACACAAAAATGTGCTGAGGAAACCAAAAATGGGCTGAGGAAACCGAAAATGGGCTGAGGAACAAAAAAACGGATTGAGGAGCGCAAAAAGGGGCTGAGGAAACCCAAAATGAATTTAGGAACCCAAAAATGGATTGAGGAACCGAAAAATGGATTGACAGACCAAAAAATGGATTAAGGAACCCAAATATGGATTGAGGAACAAAAAAATGGATTGAGGAAACCGAAAATTGGCTGAGGAACCCGAAAATGGGTTGAGGAACCCAGAAATGGATTGAGGAACCCAAAAATGGACAGATGAACGCAAAAATGGGCTGTGGAATCCAAAAAGAGATTGAGGGACCAAAAGATGGATTGACGAACACAAAAATGGGTTCAGGGACCCAAAAATGGTTTGAGGAACCCAAAAATAGATTGAGGAATCTAAAAATGGGCTGTGGAACCCTAAACTGTGCTGAGGAACCCAAAAATGGGCTGAAAACACACAAATGGGCTGACACACCCAAAAATGGTCAGGAGGCACTAAAAATGGATTGAGGAATCCAAAAATGAATTGAGGAACACAAAAATGGATGGAGGAAACCAAAAAAAAGATTTAGAAACCGAAAAATGGCCTGAGAAACCCAAAAAGGGATTGAGGAACTCAAAAATGGACTGAAGAACGCAAAAATGGATTGAGGAACCCAAAAATATATTCAGGGACCAAAAAATGGATTGAGAAACCCAAAAATAGGCTGAGAGCCCAAAAAATGGATTGAGGGACAAAAAATGGATTGAGGAACCCTGAAATGGTTTGAAGAGACATAAAATGTATTGAGGAATCGAAGAATGGATTGAGGAACCCAAAAATAGGCTGAGAGACCAAAAAAATGAATTGAGGAATTCTAAAATGGATTGTGGAACTCAAAAATCGATTGTGGAACCCAAAAATGGATTCAGGGACCAAAAAAATGGATTGAGAAACCCAAAATGGATTGAAAAACCCAAAAATGGACTGAGGAACCCAAATATTGAATTGAGGAAACGAAAAATGGATTGAGGAACCCAAAAGAGGATTGAGGAACACAATGATTTGAGGAATCGAAAAATGGGCTGAAGTACCCAAAAATGGGTGGAGTAACCCAAAAATAGATTGAGGAACCCAAAAATGTATTGAAGAACCCAAAAATGGATTCAGGGAACAAAAAATGGATTGAGGAATCCAAGAATGGATTGTGGAACCAAAAATGGATTGAGGAACCCAAAAATAGGCTGAGAGACCAAAAAATGGATTGAGACACCCAAAAATGGATTGAAGGACATAAAAATGGATTGAAGGACCCAAAAATGGATTGAGGAAACCAAAAACGTATTGAGGAACTGAAGATTGGATTGAGGAACCGAAAAGTGGATTGAGGAACCCAAAAATGGGATGAGGCAACCAAAAATGGATTGACAGACCAAAAAGTGGATTGAGGAACCCAATTATGGATGGAGGAACCCAAAAAATGGATTGAGAAACACAAAAATGGGCTGAGGGACCGAAAATGGATTGAGGAAACCAGAAATGGTTTGAGGAACCCAAAAATTGATTAAGAGACACAAAAATGTGCTGAGGAAACCAAAAATGGGCTGAGGAAACCAAAAATGGGCTGAAGAACCCAAAAGAGGATGTAGGGACCAGAAAAAGGATTGAAGAACTCAAAAATGGTTTGAGGAACCCAAAAATGGATTGAGGAACCCAAAAGTGGATTCAGGGAACAAAAAATGGATTGAGGAACCCAAAAATGGATTGTGGAACCCAAAAATGGATTCAGAGACCAAAAAATGGATTGAGGTATCCAAGAATGGATAATGGAAGCCAAGAATAGATTGAAGAACCCAAAAGTGGATTCAGGAAACCAAAAGTGTATTGAGGAAACGAAGAATGGATTGAGGAAACCAAAAATAGGCTGAGAGACCAGAAAATGGACTGAGGACCCAAAAATGGGTTCAGGAACCCAAAAATGGAATTTTGGAACGCAAAAATGGATTGAGGTACCCAAAAATGGATTGAGGAATCCAATAATGGATCGAAGAACCCAAAAATGGATTCAGGAACAGAAAAATTGAATTCTGGAACGCAAAAATGGATTGAGGAACCCAAAAATGGATTGAGGGACCAAAAAAACGGATTGAGGAATCCAAGAATGGTCTGAGGAACCCAAAAATAGATTGAGGGACCAAAAAATGGGCTGAAAGACCAAACAATGGATTGAGGAACCCAAAAATGGATTCAGGGACTAAAAAATGGATTGAGGAACACAAGAATGGATTGTGGAACCCAAAAATGGATTAAGGAACCCAAAAATGCGCTGAGGTATCCAAGAATCGATTGTGGAAGCCAAGAATGGATTGAAGGACCCAAAAAATGGATTGAATGACCCAAAAAAGGATTCAGGAAACCAAAAATTTATTTAGGAACCGTAGATTGGATTGAGGGACCAAAAAATGGATTGAGGAAACCCGAAATGGATTGAGGAACCCAAAAATCGATTAAGAGACACAAAAATGTGCTAAGGAAACCAAAAATGGGCTGAGGAACCCAAAAATGGATTGAGGAACCTAAAAATAGGCTGAGGAACCCAAAAATGGATTGAGGAACCGAAAAATTGGCTGAGGAAACCAAAAATGGCCTGAAGAACCCAAAAATGGTTTCAGGAACCCAAAAATGCATTGAGGAACCCAAAAAGGGGCTGAGGAACTAAAAAATGGATTGAGGAACCCAAAAATGAATTGAGGAACCCAAAAATGGATGGAGGAAACCAAAAAAAGATTTAGAAACCGAAAAATGGCCTGAGAAACCCAAAAAGGGATTGAGGAACTCAAAAATGGACTGAAGAACGCAAAAATGGATTGAGGAACCCAAAAATATATTCAGGGACCAAAAAATGGATTGAGGAACCCAAAAATAGGCTGAGAGCCCAAAAAATGGATTGAGGGACAAAAAATGGATTGAGGAACCCTGAAATGGTTTGAAGAAACATAAAATGTATTGAGGAACCGAAGAATGGATTGAGGAACCCAAAAATAGGCTGAGAGACCAAAAAAATGAATTGAGGAATTCTAAAATGGATTGTGGAACTCAAAAATGGATTGTGGAACCCCAAAATGGATTCAGGGACCAAAAAAATAGATTGAGAAACCCAAAAATGGATTGAAAAACCCAAAAATGGACTGAGGAAACCAAATATTGAATTGAGGAAATGAAAAATGGATTGAGGAACCCAAAAGACGATTGAGGAACACAATGATTTGAGGAATCGAAAAATGGGCTGAAGTACCCAAAAATGGGCGGAGTAACCCAAAAATAGATTGCGGAACCCAAAAATGTATTGAAGAACCCAAAAATGGATTCAGGGAACAAAAAATGGATTGAGGAATCCAAGAATGGATTGTGGAACCCAAAAATGGATTGAGGAACCCAAAAATAGACTGAGAGACCAAAAAATGGATTGAGACACCCAAAAATGGATTGAAGGACATAAAAATGGATTGAAGGACCCAAAAATGGATTGAGGAAACCAAAAACGTATTGAGGAACTGAAGATTGGATTGAGGAACCGAAAAGTGGATTGAGGAACCCAAAAATGGGATGAGGCAACCAAAAATGGATTGACAGACCAAAAAGTGGATTGAGGAACCCAATTATGGATGGAGGAACCCAAAAAATGGATTGAGAAACACAAAAATGGGCTGAGGGACCGAAAATGGATTGAGGAAACCAGAAATGGTTTGAGGAACCCAAAAATTGATTAAGAGACACAAAAATGTGCTGAGGAAACCAAAAATGGGCTGAGGAAACCAAAAATGGGCTGAAGAACCCAAAAGAGGATGTAGGGACCAGAAAAAGGATTGAAGAACTCAAAAATGGTTTGAGGAACCCAAAAATGGATTGAGGAACCCAAAAGTGGATTCAGGGAACAAAAAATGGATTGAGGAACCCAAAAATGGATTGTGGAACCCAAAAATGGATTCAGAGACCAAAAAATGGATTGAGGTATCCAAGAATGGATAATGGAAGCCAAGAATAGATTGAAGAACCCAAAAGTGGATTCAGGAAACCAAAAGTGTATTGAGGAAACGAAGAATGGATTGAGGAAACCAAAAATAGGCTGAGAGACCAGAAAATGGACTGAGGACCCAAAAATGGGTTCAGGAACCCAAAAACGGAATTTTGGAACGCAAAAATGGATTGAGGTACCCAAAAATGGATTGAGGAATCCAATAATGGATCGAAGAACCCAAAAATAGATTCAGGAACAGAAAAATTGAATTCTGGAACGCAAAAATGGATTGAGGAAACCAAAAATGGATTGAGGGACTAAAAAAACGGATTGAGGAATCCAAGAATGATCTGAGGAACCCAAAAATGGATTGAGGAACCGAAAAATTGGCTGAGGAAACCAAAAATGGCCTGAAGAACCCAAAAATGGTCTCAGGAACCCAAAAATGCATTGAGGAACCCAAAAAGGGGCTGAGGAACTAAAAAATGGATTGAGGAACCCAAAAATGGATTGAGGAACCCAAAAATAGGCTGAGAGACCAAAAAATGGATTGAGACACCCAAAAATGGATTGAAGGACATAAAAATGGATTGAAGGACCCAAAAATGGATTGAGGAAACCAAAAA